>PVJO010012081.1:0-57094 GCA_004026905.1 Hystrix cristata | reverse complement strand
AGGGGTGCGGGAGGGGTGGGGGTATGGAGCCATCAGCATTTGAGTGGTGAATTCCGTTTTGGACAAATTGATCGGGGAGCTGTAAGAGACCAGGGGCAGACATCAGTATGAGAAAGGATAACTGTTAGGGGACCTATAAGAGGGAGCAGTCTCCTCACTGTCAGTGATGAGAGTCAGTCTGATTCTGTGTAACATCTTTGGAATGCTGAGGCTTTACCTGTGAGCTTTTTTGAGTGTCCTGAATGATTTTTCACTAATTGGCAAAGAAACAGCATTTCCCCCCATAGTAACAATCAGAATCCTCCCTGCTTGGCAGTCAGGGTGGTATCAAGGCAAGTACCAGTTTAGAGGCCACACTGACATTGGGGGACAAAGAGGCTGAGGTCAGAGTCCCTGTCTAACTAAGGGGCTGGTACAGGTGGGATTTCTGGCCACTAGGGAAAGAGACGTTTGAGTGGAAAAGGCAAATGAGAAGAGGTCATGGGGTGGTGTCTGCTATGTGCAGACATAGAGAAGGACTCTACAGCGAACGATCACCAACATGTTGGATGAGGCACTTCCCAGTGGTCTTTGGCTAGTGCTGGTCTGAAAGGTGAGGGCTGTTGTAGGGTCCCTGAGGAAGGATGGCTTGCGGAAGTGTTTGGTGTCAGGATCCGTCGAGGTAAAAAGATTTGGGAATAGGGTCAAGAGGGGTAGCAAAAAGATATCTTTGCGGTCAAGAACTTAAAGTGAGAAACTGAGTACTGAGGAAAGAACGTCGTGCGGACTAGGTGGCAGGGGGACAGGTTGGGAGTGTTAGAAAGGAGTGTTGTCTTAAGGTGTAGGGCAAATGCCTGGTACAGAGGAGCTTGGAGATGAGGCCATCAGCCCCATAGCAGACGCAGAAGAGGGGACTGTGACTCAAGCTTATCCTTCTTCATGGCAGTGTTTCTCTGTGTATATAAATACCACATTTTCTTTACCCATTCGTCTACTGATGGATGTACAGGCTGCTTCCAAGATCCAGGTATTATGAAATGTGCTGCTGTCAACAGGGTTATATGTCTATCACTGTAATATGATGTCTTTACCTCTTTGGGAAGATACTTGGAAAAGGGACAGTCCCGTTGAATGGAACCCTGATTTTTAGTTTTTTGAGGACTCGCTGTACCGATTTCATGCGCACTTTCGAGCTGTGACTCTGCCACCCTGTCAATCGAGACCTAGAACGCACTCGGTCTCAGTGAATCCATGTGGGACTGTGGCTCGTTTGACCAACAGCGTACAGCAAGAGTGACACTAGGCCTGGAGAGAACCGGAAGTTTCCAAAAGTCCTGCAGTTTTAGAGTATTGCACCGCTGTGGGACAAAGACAGACTCTCCTGCTGGGAGAACAGCCCGAGAGGAAGAGCCCCGGTACACCCCAGTTCCTGCCAGGAGTATGGTCCCAGACAGGAAGATGATACTTGCTAACCGCAGTGACATCATGTGTGCTCCTTGGGCCATGCCAGAATTTCTTCTCTATCAAGTTGCGAATGAAATTATTGCCTATTTAAACCAATGTTGCTTTATATATCGAGTGTTTTATACATCTCACTCCAATGCTAAGTTTTGGAATGCTTTGAAATAGGACACTAAATAACGAGAAGAAGAAAGCTATTTAGAAATTTCCTAGAGATTCCACATACATGTTTTAAATCTGCTAAATTCATTAAATTTGGGAAGCTCAAAATTGTATAATGTTAGCAGTCAATGACATTTCCCAGCCACAAAGCCTGTTCTATTCAGAAGGGATTCGGGGCAACAGTGGACCATGAGATGGTTGTTTGGGGAGATAACCCCAGAGCAAGGGAAGTCGGGAAATAAAATGCCCCAAGTTTCCAGATTCGATCGTAAGTGGAAGGATGATGAGGCACCAGGAGTGGGGCTACTCCCCACGTGCACCCTCCTATCTCGTACTAGTTTTTTGATGCATTTATGTTTAGTTAAGGCAAAGTCAAAGCTTACCATAAGCCCTAAAAGTTTTCTTTCTGACTTGGTGTTTCTGTGTTCTGTTCTCAACAGAGGACATTTTTCCCCCAAAGAATTTTCAGCAGAGTCTAGAGACACTTTCTGTTTTCACAACTTGTAGGGGATGATGAGCGTGGTGCTGCCTGTTGAAAGTACAGACCGGGTGCTTCTAAGCACCCCCCAGGGCACAGCCAGCATTCACAGCAAAGAGCTCTGACTCCAGATGTCCGCACTGCTGAGCTTGAGGAATCTCACCCATTCTTATTCGTTTTCTGTTGATTAACGATTGAACAATCTTGTTTTATCTTCAAGTGATAAAAATATCATTGCTCTCGTTTATTACAACCTGCGGAAATGTTTTGGTGATCCTTGGTCATTTGTTAAGTGTTTAATTTTAGTGATTTCTGTATTATTTTATCTTTTTACCCATTATCCATTGTCAGGTTATTTTATTCCCTGGTACACAGAAACAAACTGCTTATCCTATATTTGAGTAAAATAAAAAAATGATGTGTCACGTCTTTGTATATCCTAAACATAGAGGATCAGTGTTTCAATATTGACTTCAAAAGAGTTTTGCTTTGGTCTGAAATCGAGATGTGGGATCCTCTAAAAACTGAATCTAACCTTCTACTTCCATGTAGAGTAGCACAGTGCTGAGGGGTTTGCCGGACTCTCACGGACAGCAGGACTTATGTGGCTGCACGGTGATGGTCAGTTTGCAAGGGGCCATGGGAGACACTGACATGCACGTCCTGTGTCCGTAGACTGGCCTTGACGAGCCGGGAGGCCAGGTGTGATGGAGGTAGATGCCATCAGAGGACAACTGAGTGTGGCTGAGACGTAATGCCATAACAGTCCAAAAATTATTCTTTTTGGCTTAGGAATGCATCTGACGTAGAGCGAAAGGATCTTTGGGAGCCAGAGGACACAGGCTAAGCCATAGTTAGTCGCTGAGTGAGGACATAAGGATGGGAAGATCACAGAAACTTTTCTGTTTCTTCTGTGAAATGAGAATAATGTTTTATGCCTGGAGTTTCCATAGCCCAAATGAGATAAGAGATAAAAGTTCTTTATAAGCTGTAAAATACTGTGCAAATGGATGAGCATATTTTGGTATTGTTAAAGTCCTACTGGAGCCCTGCTCCATCTGGCACGTGCAGAATTTGCTTTAAATTATTACACTCTGAAGACTGGACCTAAGAAGCCCAAGAAAGTCATTGACTTCTTTAATTACACCCTCCAGATGAGTTGCTGGAGCAGCCCATTGGAAAGGCAGAAATTTCTCCCTCATCATTAGCTTGCTGTCTGAGGAGCTCATACCTGAAAACAACGTCTCGGAGGAAGCTGACATGTTCTAATTAAGTGTTCTGGTGGAAGAGGGAGGCCTGAAACCTTCTTTGGCTGCAGCTGGGAAGAAGAGTAAACAGGTAAACCCCTGGCTCTCCCCAGTGCTCACCCGGAAAGTTAGATTTCCAGGAGATAAACTGTAACGTGAGTAATGAAAGGCCTACTGTTTTCTCTCTGCAATGGAGGAATCACTTTGTTTTATGTGTGAGGTTGAGAGGGACCCAGTGTCAGCCCTGGGGAGTGGCATAATGGTAAAGTATTATTCCTTTTTATTGTAATGTCCCATATGATATTGTGTTTCCTAGCAGCCCATTCAACTTATACAATTTGGCTTTTAGTGACTCACAGTAAGCTGGCAATTGTAGGAAACCACTTCTGCTCCGTGAGACCCCAAGTAGAATGCAGTAGCCTCCCCGTGACCCCTCCCCGCCAGCCGGTGTCACAGTACCATACCCGAGGCAGCCACACCTACTGGGCTGGGGCTGACAAGGGAAGAGAAATGTCTCCACCATCCCAGCCATGTGTGGGGATGCCTCTGGCTCTAAGACGGCACTTGTCACATAGCACAGGGAGCCCCGCCGCCTGCCCTGAGACTTGTGATGTGCCCGGCACAGATGCCCAGACTTAGCATGAGATAGGGGGAGTGAGAGACTGGTGAGGTCAGGAACCAGGAATGACCGCAGGACTCACTCGGTCTGGGCCACCAGGCCAGATCTGCACCAAAGAAAACCAGAGAGGAGACACCGCAGCCAGTGGGAGGCCTGCGCCCTCTAGTTAGGGGCTTCTCTGAGCACCATCTATGGTCTCACTTCCACTGCTAGGAGCATCAGCAAGAGCAGCACAGCACTGGCCTGGTCTCTCTCGGAAAGCGAACATGTGCTTCTAGGAAGTCTTCAGTTATTCCTCAGCCAGCACAGAATCACAAACTGTAACTCTTGGAGCCGGACAAGACCCCACTTGCTCATCAGGTCCACAGCCCCACCGTTGGGAAAGCGAGCCAGTCTTAGGAGCACTGCCACGCTGTGAAATCTGAAAACTTGCATTGCCTTCCACAGACACCACAAGAATGTGTGTGTGTGTGTGCGTGTGCATGGGCACGCGAACATCAGCAGATGTGTTTTCAGGCTGCAGCTGTCCCAACAAATACAAGGGTACACATGTTTGGAGATTCTAATCAAAAAACTGCACCAGACTATTATGATGAAGACTTTCAGAATTAAGTACAGACACATGCCAGTTGGCCTCCATCTCATGATGGAAAGAAGCCAGGCAGAGAAATCTATTTCTTAATGGTAACAAAAGGCTGTGTGACGCTATACTGAATGTCTCTCCGGCTTCTGCTTCTCCTTTCCAAAGAGAAAGAAGCCACCTTCTCTTGGGAAATAGCAGCAGGGAAAGAGGATGTAGAAGCAGAAAGACAGTTCCAGGAAAGCACTCAGTCACTGGATTGCCCTAGGCAAGTCGCTTCCCCTCTCTGGGCCTCAGTAAAATAAGAGCACAGAGCTGAGTGAATGCAAGGGTCCCCTCTCCTCTTCTACTCTCCTCTGTGTAGATCTCTGCCCGCCTCACTCAAAGCCCACAAGGTGTTGGAGAGGCATCCAAACGGCAATGAGTGCTTTGCTATGGCTTCTCCTGCAAATATTTGGGTCCTGAATTACAGTTTTCCCACTCACTTGTCACAGCTAAAATCCTCCTTGGTTCTTATTTCTTGAAGGAAGGTGGTAGTGACCCACAAGGCAGGGAAGGAAACTAGATCATTAGGAGTGTTCCTGTGGCCCAGGGAACAATCTACCTTCAGGTTTCTCTCTCTTAAAAAGCTCCCAGAAATGCTCAAGATGTGCAGATCTGGGAGATGAAGCAATATAAATGGACTTCATTGTTTTAATTAATAACAAATATGTCCAATTCGTTTGAGTAAATTGAGTAAAATATTGTGTTTATCAACCAGGTGACAGAACTGATAGAGGTCAACGATCGGAAATTTCAGCTGGTAAAGACCTTAGAGATTTCTTAATGCAACCCCTTGTTTTATAGAGGGAAAAATTTCATCTCAAGGAAAAATGATTTGCTCAAGGCCATGTGTGAGAGGTAGGGATTTAATCAGGACACAGTGCCCAGTGCCACACTTCATCAGTCACAGGGGGAGCTACTCGGCGTGACAGGGAAGTTAAGTGGTGGTAAGCACCTACTCTCCTTCCTGAGTGTCCCTGGTGGCTTGTGTTACACAAACAACCACAGAGCTGAATGGGGATTTTGATAAAAGGAGCGAATCCTGCGCTCCAGGTGGCAGAAAGCTATTGATTTTTCTCTCTCAGACCCGCAGCCTAAATGCAGAAAGACAGAAGGGCATATGCAAGGTCAGGGCAGAAATACCTTCCAGTGATGGTCACTCGACAAAACCCATCCACCATCCTCCTGCCATCTTGAAGAACAGGAGTCTACAGACGGAGAAATGGTGGTTCAGGGGTATGGGCCATGTAACCAGTCAGCCCTATACACAAATAGTAAGTGGAAGTGCTTAGATGAAGGGCCGAGTTGTACGTGGGCGAAAAGAAACCAACCTGCAGGAGCAGACACATTGAATATGAGCCCACTGGTAGGGCTGATAAAAGCTAGAAATTCAGTAGTTGAGGAACGAATTGAATGAGCAGGAGCGCAGCCATGCTCCTCAGCCTGCTGTGTGGGGCACGCTGTATGCATCTGTCTGCAGTGTGAATTAATCAGGCCTCAATTCAGATAGCCAGCGGCCTGTGCTGCTGTTTTACAATACACGTGGCCTGCTATTGCGAGAGAGTGTTCTTGGTACACAAATCTCAGCCTCTCCGATACTTCTTTTGTCTTTTTAAAAATCCATTTTGGCACATGCCCACATGTTTTCTATGGTCAGCCCAAACACGTCATTTATAAACCATCAGCTCACACACACACCCCGACTTAGGAAGTTACGGAGCCTGACTTCATGGCAACTGTAGAGACACTGAACTTTCTCCTAAGAAAACTGTTTAAAAACAGAAAAACTCAGTGTAGGTGGTTTTTCATTGGTAAAAAAAAAACTGTAAATTTTTTTCTGAGATTATTTGTATCAAGCAAGTTTCCATTTCCAAAACAAATGCTTGGTATTTTGGGGGGTTGGTAGATGTTCCTATATGCTAATGTGGAAAAGATGGGACTCTGATACGAAAATCAGAAAATCATTCGGGAACTCCTACATTCAAGATAAACCTAATAAAATTATGTCGTACATTTAAAGCACATACAATAGCATTTAGAAGCACTTTTATGCACTTCTTAGCCAGTATAATAGCCAATATTTTAAAGAAACTTATTATATACATGCCACTCTGTTTTAAACATTTTTATTTATTTCACTTGATTCTCACAACCACACTATGAAGTATATATTATCACATTGTCCATGTTAAAATGTGGACACTGGGGCACCTGGATTTTGAGCAATTTGTACAAGACCACACAGGTAGGAAATGTCAGATCAGCATTCAGACCCATGTCCCCAGGGTATGAGTCACGTCTGGAAAATGGGTTGCATTATTCCCATCAAGAGAGGAGAAAAACAACAGAAAAGTAACTTTACCAAGGCCACATGGCCGATGTGGGACTGAAGCACAAGGCCGTGCAGTCCAGCTTCTTTCCGGGGTGGTCTTCTAGGAGAGCCCACGGGAGGGTGGCAGGAGGCACGTTCTTCTCTACGCGGGGCCTTGGAGCTGCCAGCAGCGAGGGAGTCTCTCCCAGCCAGGGAGAGAGTCAGCCTCGGGCCATTTGTTTGAGTAGACAAGGAAGAAACAAAATGCAGTGATGGAGAAAATCATGCTGCCTTTTGTCTCCAGCAGGCAGCTGGCAGAGCGCTGACCTTTAAAGACTTCAAAAGAGGCATTTGCCCGTCACACATAGACTCTGCCTTTTGGAGACTGGAAAATGTTCCTCGCTGCTCTTTAGCTGTGCCTGGCTCTGCTGTGGATTGTGGCCAGACCACTATTTGTTTAGTCCTGGCCCGTGCAGGACTCACACTAATCTCTATATACCGCCAAGCCCCCGTAATGCTCTGCTATTCCTTTACAAATGAAAAGATGGGGACCTGAGAGAGGAAGTGACTTTCGCAGGGTCACCTAGCTCATGAGCGGCCAGGCTGGGGACTTTCTCTCACTCTGTATTACCTCTCAAAGGTCAAGTCCAGCATAGAACATCTGTTCCCCTTCCCACCTCCTGCATTCACGGTCTTCCCTCTGGCGGCACGGTGCTTCCCTCTTTCCACTTGCTCAGGATGAAAGCCTGGGAATCTCCTTGATCTTTCTCTTTTTCTTTCACGTCACGTCCTATCTGGTAGGCATTCCCAGATCCTGGCATGCCTCACCTCTCACACTGCTGCCTCCCAGCTCAAAACCCACCTGGCTTCTTTCCTGGAGTAAATGCCTAATGAGTGTCCCTGCATCTGCCACGGCTTCTCAACAATATGGCCCACCAAGTGATACTGTCCAAACAGAGGTCAAGGCCGGAGGCCACCTCCAGCGACTCACCATTTTCCCAGAGGGAAAGTTAGGGTGCTGCAATGGTCCACAAGGCCCAGAGAGGCTGCTTACTCCAAGACCTCCGACCTCTCCTGCCTCATCTCTGTCCACCCCACTGCCCTACACCAGCCATTTACCATTGCTCCAACATGCCAGAGTGCTGCCTCTTAGGAACTTGGCACCCCCAGCCCCCAGCCTGTAATGTTCTCACCCGCCATACCTGCAGAGCTCGCCCCCGCATCCTTCAAGTTTTTACTCAAATATCACCCTCTCGGCAAGGCCTGCCCTAACTGCTGCTTCCTCCTTCTGTTAGCCTGCACCTCCTCCACCACAGAGCACTCAGCTCCATGTCACTCACTACGTGTCCTGTCGCTTATCCTGGGTTTAGACACGGGACACCCTGCCAGGGACACGCCCAACAGAATGGAGGAGTTTTGTCTCCATGATTCACTTTCAGCATCTAGGACCATTCCTGGTAGCTTGCAGACACAACACAAGAAAGAATGAGTGCAAATCAAATGAATAATCGAACGGGGAAGGCCCTTTCTTTACCAATGACAGCAAAGAGACAGACAGAAGCCAGGCCCGTACACAGGGAGGTGTCTTTGGACAGAGTCGCCCTGATGCCAAGTGCTCAAGTCCGCTCCAACCTTCTCCGCAGGCCTCCTGCACTCGCCTCCAGCGCTGGGCAGCCCGAGATGGGAGCGAGCTGGAGGTTCTGTGGACAGCAGCGAAGTAGGTTCCGAGCCTGTGAGGGCGCGAGAGGAGCTCACACCCGGCCAGTCCGAGGCCAGGCTCAGTCCTGGACACGGCTCCCAGAGTCCTCCCGCGTCCTCTGGTGGCAGACAGCGTGGCGCTAGTTCCAGGGAAAGAAGCATTTCCCTGATGATTGGGGCTTCGTGAAGCCTCTTAACTCTGAATCCCCGGACAGGAGAGCCAGGCCAAGCTGCAACCTTGGCATACACAGAGCTCTGGTCAGGGCCAATCAGTATCTTAGAAGTAATTTTCAAGCTTAGTACTGATCTTATTACTTTAATGAATATGCAAAGTAGGAGCATTTGCACCCCACCAAAAGCTTATTAAGGGCTCCAAATAAACGTAGTGCTGCGGTACACCTCTGCAAAGCCATGAGGACCCCTCTCCTAAGCGGCCCCTGCAACTTCAGATTTGGCTTAGTGGTGGCTGTATTTTACCATGAGCTACGGGGACATGATTAAGGCTCTTGGCAACTTCATGGAAGCATCGAAGTTCCTGCCAAGAGCCGCTTTCCAAAGTCCCTTCTTCAGAGTTTGCAGATCGGCATTATGATTCTCCTGGGGATGATCCAGTTTGGGGCGCTTCCTCCAGGAAGACAGGAGACTGAGAAGGTGGGCACGTCATCCTGATGAGTCCTGACATTTCTGCCAAGAGAGGGCACTGTGGGAAGACAGGAGAGTCCCGGACCTGCAGCCAGGAGGCCTGTGTTTATATCCACGCCCAGCCTCCTACTTGCTGAGTTACCAGGCCATCAATTCCCTCCTCTGAATCCTGGTTCACTGCTCTAGATAGCAAGTTTGTAGTGTTTTGCTGCCTCATTAGATCACCTGGAAGTTCTGTGCAAAGTTCTGTTTAAGCATGGAAAGCTTTTATGCTCCTCTTCCGCAGGTGGTCAGGAGGGTGGCCTTGGGCAGCTGAGAAGAGGAAGGAGGCCTGAGTGGCACCTGTCACAGCCTGGCACTTGGGGGTGGTTGAGGGGCTGTGTCTTGGGTGGTCGCCTCCTTCCCGGTGGCCAAGGCTGTCCTGGTTCTAGTGGGCCAGTGGAGATTGGTCCTGGCCACCAGTTTCTTCCATGGTAAAGGCAACTAAATGATTCACGCCCCCTTAACAATTCAGCTGGAGTCACCCAGCCGCAGCCCAAGGTGGGGCTTGGTGGCTTTGTTGGGGTGGCAGCCTTTCCTGTAGAGGGAGAGCTGATGCCCTTCAGCCCTGGCAAGGAGAGCAACGCAGCTCGTATTCATAGCTCTGCCTGCGCACCTGTAGGGGCTTAGGGCAGCACTGGGTGTTGGCAGGAGCAAGGGTGGCACTTTCCACCCCGTACACAGTAGCTAGGAAGCTGCACTCTCCCTCCAGTTAATTCTGAGTGCGTGGTGAGCTGCAGGCTGCAGGAGGAAGCACAGCCACTAGGGTGGGAGGGTCTGAGAGGGTCCAGCCCGGCCCCTGAAGGCTGTGACAAAGCCCAAAGCTGGAGCCAGCTCTGCTGATCTTGGTCCACATTCTGACCTGGACCTGCAGAGGCCACATGAATTTCCGTCCGGCTCCACAGCTAAACTTCTCATCTGAAAACTAATGAGCAAAGTAGAAGCTGCCACACAGAGGCTTTGTGAGTTTAAATATGATCGCCGTGTGAAGCACCTGGCAACACACCTGGTGGACACTGTCGCCGTTTGTTGCTGTTGAATCTTGCTGGAGTGAAAAGATGTCCACACCTGAACAAGGTGTGGCAGCCTGTGAGAAGGGGCGGAGCTAACCGGCACCGGTGCCAGTCTGTGAGGCCCTGACCACACCCTCAGCACCCAGACCTGCTGGAGGGCACTGACAGTGGGGTGTCTGTCTGCCACCAGCGGAGGGGGCCACCACCTACCGTGGAGCGGATGTGCCTGCATGCTGGATCCATTTCTCCACAGCCTGCCCCGGCTACACCTCTCAGCCCCAAAGACCTCAGAGAGCAATAGGTGTGTTCTGTGTGTGTGTTACACATATACACTGAAAGAAAGAATGTAAGAAGTCCTTTTTACTGGTTACTAAAAAAATTATGGTATTTAAACCAACAGGGAAGTTGGCAGACCAGAATTCTACATGATGTAGGTGGCATTTAGCAGTGGCTTAGGGCCACTCTAGCCTGTGCAGGGCACAGACACAAGTGGTTAAAGGAGGCCGGGTTCAGGCTTTTCCTGGAGCATGCCCCACCAACCAAGAAGAAATGAAGAGGAGGAAGAAGAAGAGGAAGAAGAAGAGGAGGAGGAGGGAAGAAGAGCAAGAAGAAGAGAGTGAAGAAGAAATAAAGAATTGTGTCTTTGGAGAAAAAATAAAGGATTGTGTCTTGCAAAAGAAACCAATTCTGGAAGATCCATTTCCAGGACTTGAGAGAGAGAGAGAAGAGATAGATGAGGATTTTAAAGAGCAAGCCTGGTGGGAGTGACTTTGGAGCAGGGTCAGCCAGGCATGGAGGCAGGAGTGGGGCATCCGTCTGGGTGAAGGGGAGGAAGAAAGGAAGGGGCTGGAAATGTGGGAGCCACAGCCAGCCACGGGAGAAACGGAGGGGCAAGGGGGCTGATCCAAAAGAGGCTGCAGCCGTGCACGGGGAAACATGTAACTGGGCAGGCAATGAGTTTAACTTCCTCCTGGACCATGGTGGAGACAGGATGGGAAGAGTGCTTGAAGGACACTCGCTTTTACCAGCATAAGGAAGCAATGAAGAGAAGAGGAGGCAGAAGATCTGGAGGTCGCTCCAAGGCGAGGTGAAACTACTGACCACAGAAGAGCGAGAGGAGGGACGGCCTCCCTGTAAACACAGATCACAGCCATCCTGGCCTCCCACCCCATGGCCCCCTCCCTCCCTGTGCTGCCAAATTCCCTGGAGAAAGGCAGCACCTGCCACCTCCACTTCCTCCCGCCCACCTCTCCTCACATCCGGCAGTGTCCCTGCCCCCTCTCTGCTCAGAAATGCCTCTGTTCAAGGTCGCCAGTGTCCTCCCATGGCCAAGTCCCGCAGCCTCTCCTTCAGCTCCATCTTCAGCCCCGAATTGGATATCACCGGCCTTTTACTCTTTGGAGTGGGTCCTTGGCTCCTGGTCCTCTCTCTTTCTCCTTCCCAGGTCCTTACTTTCTTCTTTGCGCCCAGCAGAACAGTCCTTCCTCTGTGCTCCCCCAGCAGTAGCATCGCCTGCCTTTTAGTGCATCTTCCACAGTGCGGCAGCCCGGCTGAAATCTCCACTTCCCGCGCCGGGCCGGCTCCAGGCCGGTGGGACTCTGCAGCTGTGGGCCCTGGGTGGCTTCGGCCCAGCGTGGCTCCCCCACATGTCGCCTCCTCTTTACTGCAGCAGTTTTTGTTCACAGGTCCTCAGTCCCCACCCAGAGCTGATTGAAATGCGTCCCTGCTCTCGCTGCCCGTCCTGCTCCTGTCCACGGTCCGCCGTCCCTCTGTGCTGGGGTCTCACAACCTGGTTAGGGCAGAGCGGTGGCCTCTGCTACCCTCTAGTCCACCTTTCATCCCGACCCTTCCTAGATGTTGTTCATGTTCTACAAACTCTTTTCGGCACATATTAAGTCCTTGTCACTGAACTGACTTCCGGGAAAAGAAAAATTAAGGTGTATATATGCTAGTTTGAACAGACAGATCTGAAAACTAGTATCAGCCAAAAAAGGAGTATAAGACAATAATGCAAGTGAAACGTAAAAGAAGGAATTACTGACCGGGTAAAAGAAGGGCGGCTCCGGAGAGCTGACATTTAAATGGGTTCTTTAAGGATAAGTAGGACTTAAAAGATAAGAAAGTAGAAGAAAGTTGCATTCTGTCGAAAAAGAATAGAAAATACAAAGACAATGAGACATGCGCCTACATGGCTTGCAAGAGGACTAACCGCTAACTGGGTGCCAGCGGGCACAGCGTGGCTGGAGAGATGCCATGCGATGGGGACTCCTCAACAGAGGACGCGGTAGGAGCTCAGCTGTGAGTGAATCGGTGACCAGAAGTGGACCCCGGCTCAAGTCTGGAAGAGCGACATGAGCTAGATGAAGACAATGGTGGCAGAGATATCAAAGTGTGGCTGGTGAGCAGGTCACAGAGAAGCTATCAGGGACCAGGGACATGTCATTGGACTTTTAAGATGCAGTGCAGCGAGGAGGTGAAATCAGGAGCCCAAGGCCGCAAGTGTGGTTGATGTTGAGAAGAGGAAGTCCCGGCGACCCGCCCTGGAGGGAGCTTTTAGCCCAGAAGACGTGTCTCTCAGCAGCAGGTCGGCTACTTGGCGGCTGCGTGCAGACGTTTCTCAGATGCAATGTCGGCACCAGTCCCAAGGGTGAGATTGCGCTTGAGTCCACTGCGACGGGGATAGAAGGGCAGATTTCACGAAGGAGGGTGTCAGGAGCAATGGGGCCATGTGGACAGAGATGACAGCTCAGGACTGAAGCGTCTTCAGACATACACAAGCCGTGGTGACCGCCAACATTCGGAGTCAGAAGGAGCAAGGACTCGAGGCAACCTTGGCGACTTCACTTACTTGCTCCAGATACACTTAAAAATACCCATTTTCTTGAAATGCTCCTCAAATGTTTGGCACAGAGATTTTAGATAGCATATGTACAAAGCACCAAAGGAACATCACTATTCATAGTCAGCACCCCGAGGACTCAGTTCTTTTTTGATCTTTCTGATACTCTCAAGGAGGAAGCCTGCTGAATTTTGGTCTGCATGTGGTGCCTTTTAACCGACCTCCCTTAGGATCAGCAGAGCAGGATCACAGCTCTCAACAAGCCCCTGTCTACTCATAATTTAAACTCATGGCTTGTAAAATAACGATTTCTTTTTCCATTAAGTTTCTAAAAATCTCTTTTAAGGGTTTGGACGTGTCTTTTACTCATTAGAGAAGTCTTAAGAGCATTCCCTTTAAAGTCAAGAGAACGATAAAGACACACTTATTGCAAAGAATGAGCAGTCCTGGTCAATGGGTAAGTGACAAGGGAAAAAGAGTCTTAAGAATTGGAAAGGACAGCGAAAGGTGTAATTGTAAAATGATAATCTACACAGCTCAAGAAAATCAAACCACTATAATGACAGTAGCCAACAAGAAAATTGTGTTAGATGTAAGTAGCATTTACAACAAACTCATAAAGAATCTAAAAAATGAAAGGAAAACATTTAAAGTGAGAATTAAAAACTCTAAAATAACTAGAATGTAATAAAAATATACAAGATCTATATGGAAAGAAATGACAAAATAACCAATAGGACATTGTTTTTTAAAATTCAGTGGAGAACTCTATCACATTCATGAATGAGAAAAAACATAATTTTAATTCTTCTCCAAATAATATATAGAGTATAGATAATTTCAGTGTAAATCCTAGATTAATATGATACATTAATATTAAAATATATATGGAATAATAAAGGACTAGGAAAGATTTTAAAAAAGAACAAAAAAGAGATCCTCTTTTCCTACCAGACATTAAAACATGTTGTAAAACATTAATTAAATTCATCATGATATTGAGGTAAGAAGAGAAATCCACCACATAGAAGATTTAGAAACAGGAACCTGGTTTCTTATGGAAAAAAGCCCACAAATCAACACAAAATGATAGATAATTTAGTAGTAGTGGATTGCATTGGGAAAATTGAAAAACATAAAGAAAAGTGAAAGTAGAACCCAATTCACACTTCTTGCAAAAACAAATCCCCAAATTTACTAAAGATCTAAATGTTAGAAAGCAAAAGTATAAAATTATTAGAGGAAAAATTTAGAGACTATTTCTGTATTTTTATATTGGACGGTGCTTTGTCAAGTAATACTCAAAAGAATATAACGTGAGAGGGAAAGTGGTAGATCTGACCATGTAAAAATATTTTACTCTGAGAAAGACCCTCTACACAAATTTTACAGTTGCCAGACAATGAAAATATACTACAAAATACCTGATGGGTTGGAGTGTGAAATATTTAAGAACATTTGGCAAATCTGCAAGAAGCACTCTGGAAACCCAAGTAAAAACTGGGCCAAGAAATATACAGGCAGTTTACAGAAGGTAAAAGTTGACAAGATAATATAACCATAAGTAGGTGCCCAATTATTAATCAGGAAAGTATGAGGTCGAATAATAATTTGAGATACCACTTTATACCTCTGAAATTGGAAAAAAATAGTAAAATAAATCATGTATTGGGATAATAGCAAGTGCTGGAAAACAGACGCTGTCACACTTAGCCAGTGAGAGAGTAAACCACTGTAGGTATTTTGGTACAAAATCTACAAGGTTTGGTCAATACAGCATGTATGCAATGCCCACCAATTAACTCCCGGCTAAACACCCCGGAGAGACTCTTAACAGATGTACAAAGAGACATGCACCCAAATTTTAATATTAAAGAGCTGGCAATCACCTACGTGCTCCCCTACATAAAGTCTTCATTCCAGTGCCTTCCTCAGGGACTCCCATGCTGATCACCACAGTGACAGGGCAGCTTGCCCCCATCCCCACACTCCACTCCCCACCTCCCATCCCGCCGTCTTTCTCCGTAGCACATTTCATCATGGATCTCATTATGTAGTAATTATTTACTTATTTTTCTATTATCTCTCTCTTTCTGTTACCATTACAGCCTCATAAAGGCAGGACTTAAGTTCCTGCTTTGTAGACACTTTCCTGTTTCTTATCCTTGTTGTCATCTAAATGAGACAACTTAGTCTGCAAGTATTTCCTCTTTCTCGCTGCCTGTTCAATTTCTGCATACATTTCAAAGGCCACTTTCTCTATACTTGTTTTTTAACCAATCACACACAATCAGATAAAATCAAAGTGGAATTAGCAATGGATGGACTGCGGCGACCAAAGACCCATCCTCTGCTGCACTCAGAGCTATTATTAGCACAAGCCTCAGTGACAAGGACTCTTACTCAGCCATTTGAGGAAAATGTCCACCGCAGCTTGGTCTGCTTCTGCTCCTGCTCCTGCAAATGCTCTCCGCCTCCTGCTCTCCTAATAAAATGTGTGTGCACCCTAGAGATATAGACATAGGGGCTTTGGCAAGACACTATCCATTAACAAACCTTTATTTCAGTACACACTAGGAGCAGAACAGATCACAGAAATTGTGCCAACCCTGGGTCTTGCTATGAAAATGCCTGTCTACTGGAGGATGCAAATCAGCTACACAGTCTGATAGTGCCAAGTTAGCGCTAGACCGAGTCAGTCAGAGGTGAGAGAAAGGGGCCCGAGGTGGCCAAGAAGCTTTACTTAAGATCGTGAAGCTCGATGGTATGCCAACATGACCACAAAGCATTTGATCCCCTTCCTAGCGCCAGCAGTGGCTTATAGGCAGCCATGCACACACATAATGGGGACAATGTGCAGAGTATAATAATGAGTAGACACCTGGGCTCTCACATACTCACAGGTCTGTGCCTGCAGCCCACCCTCTGATCCTTCCTCCTACTTCCCCTCTAAGAAGTATTTCATTCTCTCTGCCTGGCCATAGGAATTTATACACACTGTGTTTTGGGAGGGGGGGGTCAAAGAAATTGCTAATGTGGAAAGAGTCTAGAAAGTAGAAAATAAAAGACTACCTAAATCTGAAGAGAAAAGAATGATGTTGCAGAAGAAGAGGAGGAAGGGGAGAGATCAGACAGTACCTCAATATGCTGATTCAGAGAGAGAATCTTTAGGAAGTTGGAGAGTAGCTAAGAGTCTTTGGGGCAAGCTATGAAGTGTTAAGTAATAGTGATGTGAAAAAACTTCATTGCTTTGGAGAATGAATAAGTTTTTACTTGGGAATAATTTGGAAAAAGTGAAGATTTACTATATAATGAGTGTTTTGCTGTTGAACAGTTTCATTCGAATAGGAGTGTGTTTCTGATCCTACATGGTTTGGACAGTAGAGTCAAAAGCCAGCCAGACAGAGTAGAACAAAGTGGATACCAGAGCAGTGGGAATGGGGGCTGTTTGGGTGGAGGGAAAAACTGAGACAGGTTTGTGAACCAGCTCAGAGAGCTAATTTGAGCACCAGCTACACAATGGGGAGGGGGGAGAGGGAATAAAAATATTTTCTAAGACTGAACACAAAAGCTCTTCTTGATTAATGGCAAAATCAAATCCTTCCAGGTGTCCTAATTCCAGAATGAGCAATGGCCAATTGGCCCCAGGTAGTTCGAAAGCCAGCTTTCTCATTCTCCAAATCAGGTTGAAAGGCTGTTATGGACGTAAGTCTGCTCCCGAAGTTCGTAGGTGAAATCTCTAACCCCCACTGTAAGTGTATTCTAAGACAGAGCCTTCGAGGAAGTAGCGAAGGTCAAACAGGCCGTGGGGGGCGACTCTAGTCCCACAGTCCTGGTGTCCTTGTAAGAGGAGGAGGCCTCAGGAGGGCACACACTGCGTGGAAGTCCATGCGAGGGCGTGGAGAGGGGCTGGACTTCTGCAGGCCGAGGAGAGAGCCCTCCAGAGAAGCTGGCCCTGCCGCACCTAGTCCCGGGCTTGCAGCCTGCAGGACTATGAGGAGCCAAATGCCTGTTTCTATGCTGTCCTGTCTGTTGTGTTTTGTTAGGGCAGCTTGAGCAAGATAAGACAAACAGCATCTATAACTGACAGAAAATTACCAAAGATAGTTTGAATCCTTCAATGTTCAGTTCATCTTAATAAAGACCATCATGCCAGTGTGTGCAGGGCCAATGTAAATTAGTATTTGGATATGGAAATCTGTTGTTTTACTGTATTCTTTTCCATACCTTTAAAACATAAAAATGAATCTCTGTTTTACAGACATGCTGTTGTTTTTGTAGTCGCATTCCTGTGTTCTCATGAACTGCCGACTCTTCCCCTCTCTCTGTGATCTCGGGTGAGATGCTGTTTCTCAGTGCAGCACCTTCCCGCAAACAATAGAGTCGATTTGGGGACAGTGTACAAAGTGGCACTCCGACATCACGGGCAATGATCCCTCGGCACAAGAACTTAAACCGGTTATCATGGTAGAAGGTAGCACACGGTTGTTCACACTAGAATCCCAACAGGAATGTGCATATAGGAAGCCTGACCTGTCCCTCGATTCACCTTCTTCTCACCTCCTCGTCAACTCTGGGGAAGACGAAAGGGCTTGGCTGGATCTGCTGATACCCACAGAGAAAGATTAGGCAGATAGCTATAAGCAAAAGCTTATTGACTGTTTTGAATAGCAGTTTTTCTCCAGAATGCGAAAGGATTAGTGTTTGGCACTAAGGCCAAGTTGCACTTGTGGGAGCGATTACCTCACATCTGGTTTCGTGCTCGGAAAAGAAGGGTTATGTGGCACTACTAGGCTGAGCAGGGTGGGTACTGATGACTTTAATCAGTTCATCTGAGAACCTAGAGATCACAAAGACCTATAGGAAAGAATATTTGGCAGGGTGTTAGAGAGCACTGACATACATTGATGGTGAAACTGAGGACCAGGCAAGAGAAGTACCCCTGGTCACCATGATTGTGCACAGACGAGCTGGGGCTGAAGTCTTCCAGTGTGTCCTTTCCGTGGCACCTCAGCACACACTGTCCCGCTCAGTGGGACACCACTCAGTGAGGATGCCTGATACATTGCGGGGTTGACTAGTGAACAATCTTTCTTGAGAATTATAAATTCTAATTTTTACCTAAGAGTGTATTAGTAATTTCACTGAACCTCTGTCTAATGAGCACAAAAGATGCTCAAGTCAGAGGCATGGAGTCAGGCGGAGCTGAGATTGGATATAAAGATGATTAATTATGACCTCTGGGCTCCAAGGAACAGCCAGACTAGCTGGGAAGAGAGACAGATCTGTGGATGGTACAAGTGGATGGAGGAGAGCTAAGGTCAAGCACTTAGAAGAGCTTTAGGATGAAGGAAGCAGCCAGAATGCAAGTTTTTAAGTTGAGCCCTGGTGACAGTGTGGACGGGCAGCGTTAAAAATCCCACCCGCTCATTGGTTTGTAGTTTGGCGCTCTCCAAGGGCCTAACCGAATACATACACGATGGTGGTCAACGCAGTTAATTATTGTGCTATCTGCTCGGCTGGAGGGCAGCTGACCGAGAGGAGCAGATAAAGGTCAGAAGTGTCCACGGTTTTCACAGTGGGTGGAGCTGGTGCTGGAGGGCTCCCTGAAGAAAGCGGCCAGTTTTTAATCACAATTCCCAGAAGAGGGATGAAGTTACAAGACTGGTGGCACATGAAGTGCCAACTTTTGATGCTGTGACCTCTGAGAATCTTTGCCAGCCATCATAACCTGATGCATTTCTCTGTTATTTCTGTGTTTTTTCTGTCCTGGGGACAGACTGCGGCCCAGCTGTAGGGAGAGAAGCCTGCCATGAACTGCTTGGCAGGAGCCACCTACGTTAAAATAGAGAAGAAGAATTCTCTTCCTTTTATTTCTGCTCTCAAGCTCTGTGGGCTGAGCATATTTAAAAGGTCAGAAGGACAATTAGAAGGGAACAGCTAGCCCAGGAAGGCAGGGCTACAAGACACCAAGAGCCGCAGGAAGCGATTTTATGTAAAGCAGCTCTGACCCGCTCCTGCTAAGAGGAATTCCGACTAATACAGATAAGAAACATGTTCAGAAGATTCCAGAGGGGATTGAAGATAGAAGCTAGATGTCTGGGTTAAAATCCGCAACAGTCAGGTGGATAGAGGATTCCTAAAAGGAGCCAGGCAGTGGGAAGAACCTTGGAGAAGAAAAGTGGGTAGAGAAGGGTAGAGGGCCAGAAGTAGAGTCTTCCTTTTCTTGTTCTTTTTCTTTTTTTCAATTAGAACTGACGCTCTTACAGATCAGAGACTCCATCAGCCTGCCGGTAGCTTCTTCCAAAAGACAGCCTGCTCAGATGACCTCTCTCACCAAGTTCTCCATGAAGCAAGTGCTCAGTGAGAGGTTTGCATGAAGGAGGTTTACTGGGGCACAAAAGGAGCAGAACTGGGCAATGAGAGAAGTTGACTTGTGAAGTGGGGCGACAGAAGACCGGCCGCTCCCCGCGGGGTGCTCTGCCATCCAGTGACTGAAGAGTCCTTCAGGAGGGCTGGAGGATGCGGGATGCAGGCCTTCGGCCCTTACGTACCTCAGCCGTTGGGTGCAGGCTGCCTCTGGGGACCAGGCCCGGCCCCGGGCAAGGCGGACCCAGGAGCTGCCCTTTGGAAGAGGCAGAGCCCAGAGAAGAACCCAGCTATGTGCCATCAGAAGCCACCATTCTCAGCAGCTGGGGAAAGAGTGACGTGTGCCTCAGTCCAGAAGGGGGGAGCAGGGCTTCAGAAGATCTGGGTTGCAAGTCCGAGAACTGGCACTCAGAAGTCTTGTGACTGTGTTGATCATTCGCCCTCTCTGAGCCACCATATTTCCCATCTGTAAACGAGAGAGCTGGACCAGAAGACGTGCAGGTTTCCCTCTAAGCTCTGCAATTCTAACAGTTGCCAGGTGTATGCTGGCCGCAACAGTCATCTTTCTGCTGTTATCTCTGTTCTTTCGCCACCCAAATTTCCACACAATTCTGTCAGATATTTTTCTTTTTTTTTTTTTTTTTTTTTTTTTTTTTGGTGCTGGGGATCGAACTCAGGCCCTTGTGCTTGCAAGGCAAGCACTCTAATCACTGAGCTAAATCCCCAGCCCCTGTCAGATATTTTTCATTAAAAACTCTTTTTATTGGTACATATTTGCAGTACATGCATTTTACGAATCATCTTGGGGAGTGGGTACATGTACCTAATACAGCTCGTTTCTTTTTAAAATTCCCTCCCCTCCCCCCCTAATTTCCCATTCCCTATTTTCATTCTTATTGATATTATTAATCTGAACTCATGTTTATGGCATATAATGTTTACATTCACTGAGGTTATTAGGTTCCTGAGCATGGATATCTTTATTCTACTTTTTTCCCTTCCCCTACAGCCCCACTTATCTGTCATCTCCAAATTACTCATTCACAAGTGGAAAGCACAGTGCTAAGAACTGTGGAGGACAGGACAACGGAGTATGCAATCCTAGTTTTGTATTCTCCGAAGATACATGATGTCTAGTTGGAGGACAGACAGACCTACCCCCACAGGATTGGTAGATGTAGGAGAGGAGATCGAGTGACAAAACTTCGGAAGCCATTGTACAAAAATGAGAGTTGAAACGAAAGACAAAGATGAAGTCCTTAAAGGGGGAGTTGTAGGGCACACATTCAGAGGAGGCGCCCAGGGCCCAGGACGAGAGTGCTCACAAAGGTGCACATTCCACCTGACCATGTTCGAGTTTTAAATCACGCTAGCCGATACTTAAATGCTAAAGGCCCAGTCATCCTGTCCTCCTGCCTAGACAAATGTACCTTCAAAATCCCAAGAAGGAACAATGGGCGCGTGTGACATGTGACAAGAATAGCAAAGTCCACTAAAGTAATTTAATGATTATAGGCTCTGAATGTCTTACTGCTATTTAGATGAGCAGTAAAATAAAAATAATACTCCATACATAACAATTTGCATTGTTATACTTACTATTATCATAATGACACTTAACAGATCATACATTATTGTACATTACACTTAATATTCTGTGACATTCATTTTTAAATATTATATTGTTTTAGTTTCAGCAAAATTACTGAATATGTTCCTAAAATTTGAAATTTGTGCTTAATTTGTATTGCATTCATGGTAAAAATTATGTATTTCTTAATTCATTTTAGCTTCAGATAATTTCATATCAATTTAAATGTGGCTAAAGATTATTCTACAGAAACATTGCCATTATAATGTTAAAAATTATTTAAGTAATACTCATATTTGGAAGCCAAATATATACTTTACACACTGCCTTCAAATATTATAATTGCATGTCATGTGATAAATTATCAATGAAAATAATACAGAATATTTAAATTTTCTTCTTGTGCTTCCATTGTAATTTCACCATTACTATACAGATCTATGCAGTAATGTCATACGTCACAATGTTATGTCTGGGTCTACGTACACACTACCCTAAGAATAAACTGAAGTGCTTGCTATTGCCAAATAATCCTCAGCTGTGAGGTCCAACTCTGGAGAATGCCATGTTCATCGGCGAACCAGGTATTGGCACATGCAGATATACATTGTTATGCAAACATCTATTACATCCATGCTTGGAGGAACCATTTGGCAATTAATTTTTCTCTTATCTGTGCTTTTTCACTGGTCCATTTCTCCCCAGTGCTAAGGCAGTGTCAGTTTCTGCTCCTGGAACGATCCACAGGCTGTCACTCCAGTCAGACATGGTGGCTTTCAACCAGAGATGGAGGAAGCCTGGACAGTGTTGATCCTAGTAGAGAATGTTGAGATTACCACTCTTGCTGCACCAGTGCTAAGAGCCCAGAGCAGAGGTACTTCAGCATTCTTTAACGCTATATTTATCTGTGTTTATTATACTCGGAGCCCTCTAAAGCCCAAGCTCAAGCACAAGAGCCTTTCTTTGCCAAGTCTAATGATAATGCGGCTTGAGCATAATGAAAAGAGAATGACAGTGCGGAACTACCTCAGAAAACTCTCTAATTTAAGAAACATTTACCTCTCTATTGTACTTGGGTATCCTTGTAAAGAGTAGGTCTGATGTCAGTGCCCAATGTGAGACCTGTTGACAGTTTCCTATTATTTCAGAATGAAGTCTCAAACTCTTATTATGATGGATAAGGCCGTCCTGGTCCCTGTCTAACCTCCCAGCTTCAGCCCTTAATTTTTGTCTGCTCAACACACCAGCATCCACATGTCAGGTCAGATCTTTCGCCCCTCCTTGGAAGCTCTGGGTGTGCTCGGTTCCAGGAGCCCACATACAAACATCTGTGTCTGCCTGGATACTTCTCTCCACGTTCACTGATAGGTCTCAACTCCAACTTCTTTGGGACCCTTTGTGAGTTCTATCTCTCATGCCCCGGTACAGACAGATACTTAATGAGCTTCTGAATAAGGGTGAAAGTCACTGATACCTTGGAAATTTTTGTCAGAGCTTTGAGGCCTTGGCGAAATCAATGAGGCCTTGGCGAAATCAATGAGACCTTGGCGAAAGTTTATGCATCTCAAACTCAAAACCAAGGGTTAGGTATTGCATTCAAGCTCACATTAGATAATGCTCTGAACTTACGACAGTACGGAAAGATCGCAGACAAAAACACACAAGACTCGTGCAGAAGTCCCAGCTCTGCTAATTAGTATTTGTGTAACCTTGGTCTCTTAAGCTCCTGGAGTTTCTATTTTTCATTTATAAAAAGAACAACAATGTATGGTCTACTTAATTTGCAGGGTTGTGGTGCCAAGTAAAGGAAATGATTTATCTAAAAATCTACTGTAATTTATAAAAGGCAATATAAAGTTACATATTATTAGACTTTATCGATTTAAGAATGATGTCATAGATGTAATTGACAGCACAGGAAGTTAAAGATTACTTGTGATTTTTAACCAGTTGGTCTACAGTGCTCTGTAAGTCTCACTGTGCAAGTGCCTAAAAGGAAGCAGTGGCTTGAGGCTGATGTTTTATACTGAGCTCAATCAATTGCTGAAATGTATCTTAATAATTGCTTTATGATAATAATCATAAAACCCTATACAGTGACATTTATAGACAAAGTACCTTAGTGTGAATTCCAAACACACAACATCTGTGCCCAAAGCTAGTGCTAAGTCCCCCAGACCCCAGTGGGGTGTCATCATGGGTCACCATTAGCAGCCACAAGGTTTTCCTCCACATGGAATCGCCTTTGGTGTTTTCGGGTTGCAAAGGTTTTGTCGATGCATCTTCTCATTCCCAACCCCATCCGTTGGGGTAGCAGTGGTAGAGGCTGCTTTCCAATTGATACTGTGGGCTGGTTCTCTTTGGCTTTACCTTTTTAGTTTACAAGACAAAGAGCTTAGCATGGCCTGTCTATAGGTTCTCTTCCAGTGCCGACATTCCGTGACCGTTGGCATATAGCCTAAGAAGGAGAAATATAATGATACATTGAGTATTTTTAGCTTCTTCATGGTTACTTGTGCATAGCTCCTCCTAAAAGCCACACTGCAGTCAACAGACAGGACAAAGGTGCATAACCACTGGGGGAACAGGTGGGCTCACCTGAAATTCTCTGAGTACTGTGACTGCAGCCCTGGCATGTTGCTCAGAGTGGCCCTACAGGTAGATCTGTGCCTCATCTGACTCTGGGAGCCACGCTGCTTATGGTGACCACAATGAAGTATCATAGAAAATGGAGCATCAGTAGGAGAAAAAAAACCAAGAAACAAAAAACAAAAAACATGGTTTCGGATGTCGATTTCCTTAACTTGCAATTTAGTTCTACCACTTCCTGGATGTGTAAATTTGGACAAGTTACTCAATCTCTCCAAGCATTAGTTTTGTTATCTACCTATAGCACTTATAAAAGTTGTCTTTTAGGAACTGATGAGGATACCTGGAGTAACAGACAAAGCAGATTCATAAAATAATGAGAATCAGACGGGTCATCAGAACAGAGGATGTCATTTTAACTGCATGCATTGCTATGGGATTGGATGTGGGTTGGAGATTGACATAGAATTATGTAAAATTGAAGGCAACCTGTTAAATCGCAGTATATAATGCCTTTGAATCACAAGAGAAAACATTCAGGAATTTCTGACACTTCTCATGAAGTCAAGAAAACTTACAGAATTTCTTCCTTGTAGGCCAAGGGAAAAGCAAAGCATTCCGGGTAGCAACAGCACATATTCTTTTCTAGCTGGAAGAGATTCTCAAGAATTCACAAGGCTTCGTGTGTTAGTATTAGGGACAAAAATAGCTGAAACTATAGACATATAGCTGCCGAGAACTGGATACTCAAAAACCTAACAGTAACATATGGAGAGCGAGACAGAGGTGCGGAGAGTACCCAGCAGTTAGGAAAGTAGCTTTATGTAATGAAATGGTCAAACAAAACAGCCTCAATATGATCTGACATGACAGGCGGAAACAGATTAAAGGCAGCACAAAACTAATAAACCCAAAAAGAATTCAGAGACTAGAAGTGGGATATTGCCAGCTCTCTTAGCCACATAAAAAAGGGCAAGATGGGTGTTATTGCTGTATGCTTATTCTATTGCAGCTGTGTATTCATACATATACACATGTGCCCCTTTTGAAATGTTCCTTGAAACAGGCAGACATGTAGTCAAAATTACATAATGTTGCTTTCCTCTTCCTTCTTGAGACTGAAATTGAAAAAGGTGGCAAAAGCTCCTGTTAGTAAAGAGTGGTAAAGTGGGAACCGATTCAATGGCCGGCGCAAAGTCAGGGGTGAGCTAGTCAGCGTGTCCATTTTTTTCTCTGTACAAATGGAACCGGGAACATGTGTTTCAAAGGCTCTGTATATCTTCTAAAATCAGGCTTGGCAAATGAGCGTGCTCGAGGAGCGGCCTTTATAAAGAACGACTTCGCTTTGTTCTCCTTCCATGTTTTTTGTCTAATTCATCAACCATAACAAGCTATGCAGATGCAGGCTGACGGGACTTCACTTCTCGCCATCACGCAGGCACGTAATGCAGCTTTCCACTAATGTGGTTTTGAGACGACGCTGCCTGCGCTGCCTCCGCAGGAAGAAACCCCCGACCTTCAAAGGCCTGAAGGAGGCTGGAGAAATGCTGTGCAGCTCAGCCGTGTGTGTGACTTGGGAAACTTGCCTCTGCCACCAAGGCTTCCCCGCGGCAGGTCAACTGTGCGCCGAGTGTCAGCTATCCCGAAGCCCCTTCTCTGACCTGACGTTGTTTCCTGAGTCCTGCAGATTAAAAGGTGGGGAATGCTGTTTGTCAACAACTCTAGAGACTCTGTGGTAGTCAATTAATTTCCTCTTCTGTTCAAACTCAATAGTAATCACAATAAGAACAGCAGTGACAATGACAGTGAATGATGGCAACATCCGCTGCTCAAACCCACAATCAGTTTGGGCCGATCAAAGCCAAAAACAAGTACCATCATTTTGTGATGAAGAGGAAGTGTTGTGGGATGTCTACACTGAACCTGGAAGTTTCACATTCATTGTTTTCAGGAATATCCCCAGAGACCTGTGTGGTATTTACTACAACCCTCATTGTATCGCAGAGAAAACTGAAAATGAGAAAGGTTCGGTGAGTCGCCGAAGACAGCGCAGCTAGTCAGGAGCGTACCCATGACTCAGACCAACATACCATTACTAGCTTTTCACCTGTGCAGTAGTTACTGTCTTATTTGCCTGCCCTGTGCCTTGTAGATAGGAGCTACATCTTGCGTTGGGAGCCCCTTCTTAGGGAGCAGAGTCATTTCTGAGTCCCTCGCTGGTGGCTGGGATTTTACATGGTCAACGTCAGGCTCACCCTAACAGCAGCTGCTGGTAACTGGTTGCCTTGGACAGATGAGTGTCACCATTTGAGTCACTCTGCTGTATTTCAATGGACAGGTAGACTCCTCTATCTATCTTAAAATTTGCTAATTCCTACTGGCCTAGATTGCAGACTTGTTACTATATTGTTGAGGCTTTGGGCTGGGTCTACCAGTAGCTCAGTCTTCAATGCCTGGTTTATCCAAAATAATAAACCTAACTCTGTTCTCTAATACTGTAAACAAGACTGATGTCAGCTGATAGACAGTATTATGTATAGCAGCATAAGTATAGATGATATCTAGAGCCATAAGACTGGATGATTCCCTTTACCCAGAAAGTGAATACAATATATTTATGTTTTATCTTTAATTTTGTCTGCAATCGAAGTCTCACTGTGCACAAATACTGTGCATAAGAGGAAACATAAGAGAAGAATAAAAATGTTAGGTTAAGGCATTTATGCAGGGCTTCCTGGAGGAGAGTTTGGAGATAGGAGGGTCAATGACCTGAATGGGTGGTCAGGGAGCCCCAACGTTGGTGCTTGGCAGGCTGAGTTCATAGACCCGAACACAGCAGCAGCCTAACACAAGGCTCCACCCCACGCCTTCCTCATCACGGCATAGGGGGTGAATGCCAAGCCACACTCAGCAAGGCAGTGTTTTGGATGAGATCTGCAGGGACGAGGAACATCCCCCATCCCTCATCAGACAGCCTGGAGTGCAGGAACTTATTTCCCCACCCCTAGGTCTTTGAGGGGTCTTCCTAGTCTATTCTCTAGTAGATTTAGTGTTTCTGTTTTAATGTTTAGATCTTTGATCCACTTTGATTTGAGTTTGGTACATGGTGAGAGACTTGCATCTAGTTTTAGTTTTCGGCATGTGGCAGGCCAGTTTTTCCTGCCCGTTTGTTAAAGAGGCTCTCTTTCTTCCAGTGAGGGTGTTTGGCTCCTTTGTCAAAGATGAGGTATTTGAGTGTGTTTGGTGTGGTTTCTGCATCCTCCAATCTATTCCATTGATCCTCAGGTCTGTCTTTTTGCCAGTACCATGCTGTTTTTATCACTGTAGCTTTATAGTGTAGTTTTAGATTGATGACTGTGATGCCTCCTGCCTTTCCCCTGTTGCTTAGGATTGTTTTTGCTATTCTGGGTCTCTTCTGGTTCCAGATGAAATTCATGATTGCCCTTTCTAGTTCTTTGAAGTATGTTGGTGGTATCTTGATTGGAATTGCATTAAATCTGTATAGTAATTTAGGAAGTATAGCCATTTTCACGATGTTGGTTCTTCCTACCCAGGAACATGGGATATCTTTCCATTTTCTGATAGCTCTTTCAATTTCCTTTTTTAGAGTGCTGTAGTTTTCAATGTAAAGATCTTTTACTTCCTTTGTTAGATAGATTCCTAAATATTTTATTTTTTGTGTGTGCAATTGTGAAAGGTACATCATCTGTTATTTCTTTTTCAGTGGGTTTATTGTTTGTGTATAGGAATGCTATTGACTTTTGGGTGTTGACTTTGTATCTGGCAATGGAACTGAATTTCGTTTTTAAATCTAGAAGTTACATTAGCCAGAGCAATTAGACAAGAGAAAGAAACAAAAGGAATAAAGATAGGAAAGGAAGAAGTGAAACTACTGTTATTTGCAGATGACATGATACTCTACATAGAAGACCCAAAAAACTTCACCAAAAAACTTCTAGATTTAATAACGAAATTCATTAAAGAATTTGAGGGGTATTGATGTTGGTTCTTCCTCAAAGTGTTTCTAGAATTCAGTGGTGAATCCATTGGGTCCTGGGGCTTTCCTTAGTTGGTATTTTATTATTGTTATTATTACTGCCTCAATTTTATTTTCTGCTACTGGACTACTCAGAATTTTTATATCTTCTTGATTTGGACTTGGTAATTCATATGTATCTAGAAATCTATCAATTTCTTCTAAGTTCTTCATTTATTAGGTACCAGTTCTCAAAGAAGTTACTAATAATCTGGATTTTGGTGGCATCCATTGTGCTTTTGCCTTTTTCATTTGTAATTTTATTGATTTGTGTGCTTTCTCCTTCCTTCTTTCTTTTTTTCCTTCTTTCAGTAAGATTAACTAAAGGTCTGTCTATTTTCTTTATTCATTCACAGAACCAGCTGTTCCATTCATTGATCCTTTGTACCGTATTTTAATCTCCATTTCATCAATTTCTGCTTTGATCTTTATAATTTCCTTCCTTGCTCTACTCTGGATTTGGATTGCTCCTGTTTTCCTAGGATCTTGTGTTACAGCATTAGGATGTTTATTTGGGCTAACTCTGATTTTATGATGTGGGCATTGACAGCTATAAACTTCCCTTTTAGGGCTCCTTTCATTGTGTCTCATAAGCGCTGGTACGTTGTATTGGCATTATCATTTTATTCTAGCAACTGTCTAATTTCTTTCTTGATTTATTTTATGATCCATTGATTATTCAAGAGAGTATTGTTTAATTTCCATGGATTTGCATAATTTCTGTGGCTTCTTTTGCCATTGATTTCCAGTTTTGTTTTACTATGATCTGGTAATATTCATGGGATAATTTTAATTCTTTTGTATTTACTAAGTGTGCTTTCTAGGCTAGCATGGGGAGAAATTCCCATGTGCTGCAAAGTAGAATGTGTACTCTGATGTTGTTGAGTGGAACATTTTGTAGATATCAAGTCCATTTGTTTGAGGTTTTGGTTCAATTTTGATATTTCTTTGTCAATTTTGTCTAGTTGATCTATTTGTGACAGTGGGGTATTGTGGTCACCCACTACAATTGTGTTGGTGTTTATCTGATCTTTTACAACCTATAGTGTTTGTTTTATGAAGTTAGACGCATCAGTATTTGGTACCTATACGCTTGTAGTTGTTATCTCTCCTGGCTGAATTGTTCCCTTAACCAATATGTATTTACCTTCTTTGCCCTTCTGATTAGTTTTGGGGTTTTTTTTTTCATTATTTTGAGAATACTTTATTAGTTTCTGTAGTCAAACCCACATAGATAAGACCTTTACATATTAACAGTTTGTTACTCCTGTGCAAATAGGAAAAAAAAAGTTTAACCTTTCAGACCAATATGGCTGTTAATTTCTGCTCAATGCCACCTCAACACGTTTACTGTGTTCTGATTAGTTTTGGCTTCAAGTTCACTTTGTTTGAAAATATGATAGACACTCCTGCATGTTTTCAGGTTCTTGTTGAATGAAATATTGTTTTCCATCCTTTCATTTTTTCATGTCTCTTGCTGTTTTTAGGTATTCTGAATAAATGGTCACTGACATCAGCCCTAGGTTCTAGTTATGACACTCTGCCCTCAGTGGTTGCTTCTGTTGCCCATACTTTCAATAGACTTTTAAATCTCTTGGATCTCTGTTTGGTACCTTTTCATGGACTCTAATTCTTTGATAAACTGGTCATTCACATTTTGTACCATTTTGTTTCACTTATAATTTTGTTTAGTAAGTTCATTAATTGTTTAGTTATACCTTCTTTGGGGTCACTAAGCACTGAATTGATCTGTTTTTTCAAATTTCCTCCAGTATCCTTTTGAACAGTGTGGTTGTGTGGCTTTCGATTTCCTACCATTTGACACCCTATGGGTCAGCTTTGGGGGAGTTGGGAGTTTTCAGAGATATTTGTTGCCTTGTCTTCTCACGTTCCTCTTAGTTTTTAGTTTAGTGCTGTGTGTGAGCATTTACAGTAGAAAATCTTTGTTGCTAGTCTGGAGATCTCTTTAGTTAGTGTCTGCTTTTCAGTACTGCATTTTGGGTATGGCTAACTACAGGCCACTGCCTGTGTCTCAAGATCCAACCACTCCATTAATATGGGAGGGAGAGTGAAGTGAGATTGGTCCAGCACCCTATTCTCCTGGAACATTAACAATATCTCACAATATTGTTAATGACACGAAGGTAATCCAGATATTGCTATACAGACTAACCTATTAATAGCAACAATTATCCCTCCCTGGTACTAGCAAGCAAATTAGGAGCAATAATGTCATCAAAGAGAAACTGTATATTGACATACCCTGAGAATCAACAATGTACCACTCTTAACCATAGAAAAGAGGCCTATAATTACAGTATAAGCACAAAGACAGGGCTGGGGATTTAGCTCAGTGATTAGAGTGCTTGCCTTGCAAGCACAAGGGCCTGAGTTCGATCCCCGGCACCACAAAAAAAAAAAAAAGAAAAGAAAAGAAAACCCTAAACACAAAGACAAGCCAAATATTGACCTACAGTAAATATCTACTAACTGCAAGAACTGTGCCTCCACTAAAAATAGAAAAAAATTCAACAGTAATAGCACAAAGTTAACTATCTAAAGGTTGATAAGCTTAACACTTATACTAGTAAAAATGGAGAGGTGGGGAATGAGAAAATGAGAGAAGGAAAAAATGAAAAATTAAGCAATAGGAGATGAGAAAAAGAGAAATGTGAGATAAAGGATTCCTTTATAGCATAACGAAAATTATTAGAGTTAGATATAGGTAATAGAGCAAAAAAAAAAGAAGAAGAAGAAGAAAAAAGAGGAAATAAAAGAAAAAAGAGGAAGACTAAAAAGAAAAATAAAAGAAGAAAAAAGATGGTGGAAAAGTGGAAAATCTCCCATGCTCCCTCCCTCAAAAAAATATAATGAAAAAAAGACCAAAGAAATTCCAAGAAAATTTTTTCACTGTTTTCGAAAGAGTGTTTTTTCCCCCCTAGGCTCTGCAGTTTTAGAGCCATTTAAATTTTCTCCACCTAGCTTTGCAGCTTGTGGGTTTGTGTGGTGCTCTCTTGTGCCAGAATCCCCACTGTCCATTTGCCCCAGGCTTCAGCCACCATCCCAGCTGAGGTGTGTCCTAGCCCATGTTGGTGGATGGGGAAAGCAATCAGACCTCTGAGCTGTGCTGGATGTAGGTAACAGGGAAAGGGCTCAAATGTATTGTTGTACTTAATGCCAGAACTTTCAGACCTAGCTACCTCTGAAAGCCACACATGTCAGGCCTGGCTTCTCACCATGAAAGGCAGACCCCTGCATCCTTCCTGGCTTGAGCATAAACTTCTCAGGATGTCTGTGTCTAGCACATTCCATGTCCACAACGCTTTCTTGTGACTGTCTGTTACTCAGTCACTATGGAAGGTTAATACTGGGAACCCTGAAGTGGTTTTTCACTTGTTCTGAGGCTCAGTCTTAAAGGATCAAGCCCTTGCTAAAATGGTGCTTGATTGAAAGCTCGGGCAACACAGCAGGTTCTACACCAGATTCTTCTCTGACTGTTGCCTGCCTTGTGGAAGGAGTCACTTCCAGGATAAAATCCTGCACTGTTTTTGCAATAGGCATGGGCTTTTCTTGGGACTAGCACTGCTGGCCTGGTCCTTTGTTTCTCCCTGGAACTTCTGACCCTGGAGGCTTACCTTGTGTTTGCAAAGACAGGTTCCTCTCCTCCAAAGCCAGGTTGAGCTTCCAGACTGCTCTATTGTTTTCTCTGCACTGTAGTCCTTTTCTCCAGTTTCTCTATAGCATCTAATTTTCCTGTCAGTCCCCTGCTAATTCTGGGAGACTTACCTCTTTTTTTTTTCTTTTTTTCTGCACCAAGTCATTATTTTCCAGGTGTCTGGATTCAGTTTCTTGAGTGGCTGTATTGGTTCTCCTCACAATTTCCCATTTTAAAACAAATAGAAATAGGATTTCTCAAGGAAAAATGCAAGGTAAGCCTGTAAGATCTTGCCTTACCAGATAGCATGAAGGCTACAAAAGATTATCAGGGACCTGTCAAAAGGATCCAGAAACCAACGTAAAAAGTCTCCTACTTCCTAATAGGAGACACTGAATTCAATAAAGAAAAGAATTATAATGGCTTGAAATTCACCAAATATTTCTAAATCACAGATATATAATGGTATTAGCAATTGATCACCTACAAGAATGACCATATACCAATTCGTTTTCTTGAAAATTTGGTAAACAGAAGGTAAGATTCAAACATTTATCGTGTCTCTCTTATATGAAGGGTGCCGCTCAGAAACAAAATGTTGGATAAGGAAATGTTGCTTCTGTTTCTTTATACAATTAAGTTAGTTACTAGATGAAAAGTCAAGCACAGTTTGAGCATCACCAGTCTAAATATACAAAATCTGAAAATCCCCAAATCCAAAACATTTTGATAATCTACATTATACCACAAATGGAAAATTCCATACTTGACCTCGTGTGACTTGTTGAAGTAAAGAAAAACACAGGCGCACTGAAAATATTCTACAAAATTACCTTTGGAATATGTGTACAAGACGTATCTGACATAGTGAATTTCACATTTATACCTGGTTTCTATCTTCAAATAAACCAACATCCAAAACATTTCCTGTCCCAAGCATTTTGAGTGAAGGATGTTCAACCTATAATAGATTAAGATGTCACCAATTCCCAGTAAATTAATAAATCCAGACATTGATCATCCAGGATTACTAACACACACACACACACACACAAAAGTGAAAAATAAATATAACCCTTTGAGGAAAGAGTGCATCATACCTGTGGTCTTGCCCAGGGGACCACATCTGTATCTGGTCAGGGCTCAAATTCAGGATGCCAGGATACCAAACTCAGTTTGCAGGAAATACAGAGCATAAAGGGCCATGATGAACTGCACCATAAGTGTGTGTTCAGCAAAATGCAGACCACACGTCAAATGCCAGAGATCATCAATAAATGCACTGTAAGGAAAAGAGAGGGTAAGAGAGAAAGCAATTGGAGATCAAAAAGAGTTTAAAAGACAAATCAACTTTTTGAAAATATACATGATTTAGAGTACATAGGGATGCACGCTAGAGTGGTAAAATCATAAAGAGATGCAAGAAGAAGTTTACCAGAAAAATATAAGACTATCATTTTTGAAGAACAAAATGGTGCTGTTACTGGGGGGAGGAATGTGGAGGGTCCCTTCATGTGACTGCCAAGGCTTCTCCTTGATCTGGTTAAATACCAGGGTATTTCCCTCGTAGTAATTTACTAAGCTATACATTTGTTTCCTACTCTTTTCTGTCACTCTGTTTTATTTTGTAACCAAATATATGTATGAACATGTTTATACATACTGTGTTTACACATTCATGTCTTCACATGTGTGTGTATCTGTGTGTATTACGTAACTATCATCTTTCTGTCTGTCTACATTACTTTAACAGATATGTCTCCCAGGAAAAAAATCTCCGCTTAATGGGGAAAAAAATCTATAGATGACCAAAAGAAACTTTCATCTGCTCAGGTGAAAAGGTAGAGCCCAACCTCTACACCAATAAAAGGAGAATTAAAACCAAGGCAGTCTAGAAGCTTAAGCCAGGACCCTCCACAACAATCTGTGAGCACTAAGAGCCATCCTTTGTCCATGGCTCTCCACCCTAATAGGTAGTCCATTGGGGTCTGGTGTTCCCTTTGTCCTCAGCAATTAGCACAGTTTACACTTGAGTGATCATCATTTTGACCCACCCTAAGTCTCAGCATCCGGACTCCATCACCCACCATCTGTGCACTTTCCAGGAGGATCTTCCAGCGTCTCTCCAGCAAGAACCGGAAGTGGGTCTTGGCCACAGGCCTAGCCTGTGACAGGTGGCCAAAGGACAGCTTTTCTTTCTGTCATTTATGGTCTCAAGGACCAGAATGGATCAAAACTGGGTACAGACTTACGGGTTTTATGAATGCTGTATCTTGCAAAGAAAGAAGGTAAGATAAAGCAGGAGAAAAGAGAAAAGGAGGAGAGAGATATAAAAATGTTGAAAAGATGTCAAGAGGACAAATGGAACAGAGAAAACGTAAGAAAAAAAGAACAGAGTAAGAAAGAATGAAGATTTAAAAAGTAGGAAGAAGAACAGGAAGGGTAACATTGGCTGATATAGGAGCACACGTGGTCAGAGAGAACATTCCTTCTGAAAAGGGTTGGCCATTGCCCATTAAATTGTACTCTATAAGTAAATAGTTACAGCATTAAATAAAATACACAATCTTTAAGGGGGTTTGTTTCTCATTCTTATCTAAATATTTATTTGTGGAAGTGATTTCCATAGTAACTGGGAAACAACCAAAATTCCCACCAACTCCACCAAAGACTAGAACAGCATCACACTATCATTTTGAGATTCTGGGGAATCACTGGTCAGACTGGGCCAGGGGTGACATCAGCAGAGAAAAGGTGGCCCCCAAATTAGGCACAGGCACAGGCCATTTGGAAAGGCCGCAAGGGAAGGAGTCTGTGGTTACTGACTGAGTTGGGGAGAAGAGGAATTCAAGCCTCCACAACTCTGACAGTTCTCACTAAATGCATTTTCTCACCAACATAGATCATCTTGACTGGTTTCTAATCTTTCAGAATCTGCCAAGAATGGTCAGAAGCTCCTCCAACAGGTCTAAAACCTATGTCCAAACTTGTTCCTGGTAGGAGGAGATCAGGCAAGAGTTGAAAAGACAAAATTTTGTTACTCATAATGAAGTGCCAATGTTTGCAAGTGAATTGTTAATTTTAGGTAGAAATTGAAGAGGAACCAAGATGAATCTAAGATGGCAATCCATTCCAATACTTAGTTTTCAGTGGGAGAGAATACACAAAAAGGATGAAAATGTGGGGAGGTCACTTGCATCTAATTCAATGCAGTTCCTCATTGGCATCGAGCTCCCATTTGGAGTTTACTCTTAAGAATTTGCCCTACATGTGAGCACGTCGTGCAAAGAAGTGGACTAGAATATAAAATCAGAATACTGAATTTTGTCTGTTCTATTTACTGCTAAACTTCTAGCACCTAGAACATTGTCCTCCATGTAGCAAGCACCCAGCCTCTGTTTCCTCAAAAAAAATGAACCAATAAATTCCATGTCTTGTGTGTGATTGTAAATCTGCTATTTTAGAATTTTTGAAAAATCTAAAAATACTGTTTTTATGGGTTTTCTTTCTTGGGTGGCTATGCTCTAGTTTCAAGGATTTTAGGTGCTTGGCCTGTTGTACCTACTTCTGTCCACATGTACCTACCCCAAACCTCTCTTGACTTCTGGATGTTGCCTGATCGTGCACCTTGGGTGATGATTCTTAACTCTGGCTGAACTCTGGGCCTCTGTGCACTATGCGGGTCTGAGACTGTATCTTCTCTATTCTCTTCCTCCTTTCCTATCTTTTGCCAGCTGTGGACTAGGATTTTAATTTATTTTCACAATAAGCCTAGATAGTGTGAAATTGGGGTTTCAAGTTGTTCAACCATTTTTCCAAGGTCATAGATCGAGTGGTAAAAGTAAGACTCTTTCTTTGGTCTTGTCCCAGTCATGTGCTCAAAACCACCCCGGTTTACGGCATGCTCCAACCACAAAGCTTGGCGCACAGGGTTGGGGGGCACTGGCGAGTCCCTCAGCCCTCACCCACAGGCCTCATGGCTGACTGCTGTGTGGCAACAGTGTGCTTAGCCCTGTGCGTAAGGAACAGAATGACTTCATATCATGTTGCAAACGTGGTTAATACTCATCTGAGAAATTTATTTTGAAAACTGACCTAACATACAATAAAATTGGGAAGAGCTTTAAAAAACACCACACATAAATTTACTGAAAGTGGAAATATAGTGCAACACTGCAAACTCTCATATTTAATTGCATTATAGCTACAAAAGGGTTGCCTCTCACACTCATCTCTTGAGATTTAGCAGTCTAACCAGACTTTGTTTGACATCTCTGACTTTCTACTTAAGGCAAGGCCTTCAAACTGTGTATATGTCCCACTACTTGAATTTTCTGACTTCTTCACATATATCATGACTGATACTATTCAGGAAAATGAGATTTTTGGGGAACATATTATGTGCAAAAACCTGGTCTCAAAGCCACACCACACTCAGGAGACATGCAACCCATCTACATATGCAAAGTTTGTGAAAGAGGTGTTGGGGTTATGGCTTGGGTAAATCTGTAAGATGATAGTCGATCAGTTCTTTGTGCAATGAGAGAGGTATTAGATATAGGTAGAGAAAATGTAGCTTGTTGAAAAATAAGAGGGTGTGATTAAGAGGTATAACTTGGGATGGTGGGGAGGCCCCCACGTGGTCTTCCCTCTGGCACCAACAAACCTGCAATTTGAAGTTTTTCTGTTGCCTTTTGTTTTCTCATCTATAAAAGATAGAGGTTGCATTGAATGGCCTTGCAGATCCCATAGAATTTGAAATCCTCTGATTGCAATCTGAAATCACACCTTTATAAATTGTCCCATGACCCACCCAGTACATTACTCTGTCTCTACATGTGCTATCAAGGAATACTTTGTAAGTTACCAGCTGGAGACACGGACCACAAAACTCTCTTGGGATAGAAGCTTGTGTTGTCGTCTCCATAGAAAGATCTGGCCACTGATCAAAGTCTGACAGCTATGAGCAGGCAGATTAACTCAGTCATTTCTGGGCTGCCTATTCAGCTCCTGGATTAGCACACGGCTTTGTTAGCCCATAACCAATTCCCTTTTCAGGTTGTCTTAGCACATCCAGTTGCTAATCTAGGCCTAATAGCAGCATATGCTTATGGCCAAAGGAAGACAAGGCAGAGCATGCATCGGGTCATTTATCCAAGTTAGAGGGACATGCTGAGGACTGTGGTTTCTCCAAGCAAAATTCTGACCCTTTGTCCATTTTCAGTTTGTTGGCTGAATTTCTGCTGAGCGAGGGAACCGTGTGTATTGGGCAGTGCCCAGCAGGTGTTGGCTGGCAGTTCAGCTATGCCACATCAGGCCACTATAAGCCAGAGAGATGTTTCCAAAATGTGCCCCCTCAGCTTCCAGCTTCCAGCCCTGGTTAAGGTCTCCTCCATCCCCTGACCACTGACTCATCCTTAGCCACTTCAGTCTACTAATTACACTAGCGATGGTCAGCCAAGTAGATCTCCCAATGCCACTGATCTGAGTCAGCTAGTGAGGGTTGCACGGTGGGGGTGCACCAGCCTTCACCATGGACACATCTCCACCCTGCAAATAAATAACAGGCAGTGGAGCAACATGGAGTGAGATGAGCTACCAGCGCTCAGGGCAGGGTGTCCTTGGCCCCACGTCTGCCATAGTATAATGTATGAATTATTAATTATGATTTATCTCCAGGACAAAGGGAATGTGTGGGCGATTCTCTCCAAAGACAAGAGTACAAAAGACTGTGCCTGGGGCTCAAACTCTTATTAGTGGCAGGTGAACATCTGGAATAGGGTAATAGAGATGGTGTTTGGTATTTTTCACATTACCTTTCAGCCAAGCACTTAATAAGTACTAATTCGTTACTTTTCAAAACATCCTTGTAGGGAAGGAAATATTATTTCTATGTCCCCCCGACACATGCAAGTTTGAAGATTGAGAAACTTAGGCATTCAAAAGAACGTATAAATAAAATGTTTGTTCTTTCAAGCACTATTTGAGTACAACTTTGCAATTCAAACTATTTCTTTTTCTAATTAAGGGAAATGTTCATCATTCTAGGAAATGTTTAAGATATAGAAGTGTTTGTTTTGATTCAGTTTCTTAGAGCAAGAATGTTTGGGAATTCTTAGGAGCTCAAATAAATGTTCCAGCAAATTCTTATTTCTTATTTTCCTACAAGTTCAATTGGAAAGACGTCATTTCACCATCTCACAGTCCCCAGTCTTCTTGGCATAAGCTCCCAAAATCATTTCTCAGGAACTGTATTCTGCATTTCCTAGAGTTGAAAATTAAAGAGAATGTGAGCTCTATAGAGACGCTCAAGTCTTAAATGGTTCCTTCCTTTTAAGGGTGGTGAGCTTCTGCCCGACATGCTGGCTGGTACAGAAGGGAGCAGGGCATCGGGGGAAGTAAAGAATTGTACAAGGACCAGGATGAAAGGTCCATATTTCATTTCATAGTTTTCATCATGATTATGATCATCTTCTTCGTCATCACTATTAATTCTTTAGTATATGGCGTCACAATTCAGAGGCGTCTTCACTAACACCAATCGCATTCTGTAAGAACTCTACAAAATAGGTCTTGGGAAACTGCTTCCATGAAGGACAAAGTCAGCACCAGTGACTTCCTTGGGAACTTGGGTGTGTCAGTTTGTAACTCTTTCCTCTTCCCAGCTTGAATGCTGAACAAGCTGTCAGGGGAAACGCATATACTCATGGAATAAGATGTTTTCATGACATTGATAAAGTTGCTGGGGAACGTGGCTTAGAACTGTGGCAACAGTGGTCTCCCTCACATGGACCTTGCTGCTAAGCAGTCCCCCCCACCTATCCCTTGAACCATCACAGTCCACCCCACAACGGTAGGGGCTGTGTGTATGGTTCAGAATAGTTTTGGACACAAACTCTATCCAAGCATGTCCAAAAGAAAGAGAAGGCGAGTCACATGGGTTCAGTTCCTCATCTCGAACTCACCAGCTACACCCGCTTCTGGGAGAAGCAAACGAGGGGCTGGAGGGAAGCTAGGTGTGCTCTGCTCATGGACACCTCTCTGCATGGAAGAAAATTCAAGAAGCAAAAACATTTATTCTTTCCACTTTCCTCCTGCTTTATTTTGATACGGTGCTTGAATGTCCTTTTTCACCCTGTTGGCTGTTGTATTGGCTGTTATGGAGATGGCTGATCCGGCCTCGTCCCTAGAGATTAAGGCAGGGGCCTCCACCAATACAGCAAGGTCTGACGGTCTATCCTGGAGTCTCTAGATCCCTTTCTAGTTTCTGCTAGGAAAAGGGCCACTGGGTACACTTTCAAAACTGGTTAGATCTCAAAATACTTATTATTTGTCCTACCTCAGAGCAGGTCTCACCCATTAGTCGTTCACAGTACAGAGATAAATCTAATTTTTGCTTCCGCCTCCCCAGCTCACCCTCCCCTAGTACCTGGAGCATCCCCACTGCTGAATAAGCCTTCGACAAAGTTTCTTTGTCTCCGTCTTGGCATTTGGGTATCTTTCATCCCCGTCCCTCCCCCTCTCGGGAACAGTGATCAGCTTTCACACTCCATTTCCCTAAGTACGTGGAACAGGGACTTTCATACTCCCAAAAGGTCAGGGCGAATCAGAGCACGCTCATCATGTTAGTGATGTGGGTCCAGCAGCCTTGCAGCAGGTACTGTAAGCCAAACCGGCAGGTGGCGGACCTCCTGCAGAGAGGCCAATGGGCTAGAAGGAGCAGGCACCTGGGACTGTGTCAGAGGGCAGCGTAGACACCTAGGAAGATGGGACCGGACTGGGCTACGAGAATGTCCAGATGGACGAAGCTGCCTGCCTTCCCTCTTCTTTTAAGATCCCAGCGACCCCTGAGTATTTCATCATTTGGAACTTCCCAGACAGAGAGAATTCTTTCTCTTATGTTAAAAGAAATAAATTCCAAAAGCTGAGCTTGAGTTTCTCTACTTTAATTTAAATTAAACCAAAACTCAAAGGTCACATTTTGCTCAGTGTGGCCCCCCAATCACGAGGAACAGCAAAACACACATTGCAAAGGGAGGGACAGGGAAGGGATGAGGCCTTCTCCCTGAGGGAAGGCGCAGGAGAGGGCCGCGTGGTGTGGCGGTCGCTCTAATGTGTGGTCTGTGGACTGGCGCCAGGCTACTCATTGTTTGTTGGTGCCTGCAGAGAAATAACTTGCAGAGCTTTCCGTAGAGAACAGCTGGAAACTTTCTGAGAATAAATGGTTAGAGCCTTCTGAGCATTTTGACAGAGTAATTTTATGACTATTGATGCTACGGCATCGATTTCCCAGCTCTATTCTGAGGAACAGTAGCTTTCGATGACAAGTTGAAAAAAAAAAAAATTTGGCCAAATAACAGTAGGCACTAGCTTTTGCAAACTTAAGTTTCTTTAACGTGAATATCTTTTTAATGTGACTATCTTGAGTATAGTGTGGGCGTTATTAATCTCCAAGAGCATACTGTACTAACTTTTCTTTTTCAATTTTATGTGGCCTCTGAATCCTTTTTTACATCATGTTAAGTAATGTCCCATGAAATGTAGAGAAATGCTTGTTTGTAGGGCAGTCTAACTTTACTGGAGCTAAAGATAGTATTTTTCCATTTATATCTGCCTTTATTTGCTGCTTACAGGAAGAGTTTAAGTAGTGAATCTACTTGTTTAAAATCACCAAAACTGCCATTTTGAATGTAATATGCTCCTTTGTCACTCTCTCTTCTGCTCAAGGAGAATTTGTTCATCAAACCTTTCTAAAAACAAAACACGAGGAAGACATGAGCTCTGGCTCAAACGTCCATAACATCCCTTGGCCTTCTCCAGAGGCACCAGGGAAAGGTGTGCTTGCGCCTTTGTTAGGCTTCTGGCTTTTGGAAGACTACAAAGATCAACAGCATTAGTCTACATATTTTGCTGAGTATCTCATCTCCCTCAGGCAAAGGCCCCGGCTTAGGGATGAAAAATGAAGTCTTTAACAAATTCTGGAAATGAAAGCTTTTTTGCAACATAGGATTTTTTTTTCTTTTCGTATTGTAGGATTTATTTACATTTTGGATCCTGGAACCTCACCTGCATGATACTACGTTGTATGGCCACCCTCTGTGCAGTCTCTGTCTTTGCCTCAGTATCTCTTCATTCTCCCACCTCCAGATCCAGTCACACAACAGTGGAGATCTCCAGCCACCTACCTGAATATTCGTCATTCTCTTCCTCCTTTTCTCTTCCTTTTAATTCTGAATGTGATAACACATTTCTCAGCCTCCCTTGCAGCCAGTGTAGTCAGGAGAGTTAGCTCTGGTGAATGGCCAGTGCGTGCCCCTTCTGGGAATCCTCTTAAAAGATAGCTGTTGTGTGCCATGTGTTCCTTTCTTTTTTATCCATTCGTTCATCTTGCCCTTGGACTATCAGTGCGAGAGCTTTAATTCAGCAGCCATCTTGAGCTCAGAGGACAATGGTCACCTGGGCATGTTACGTGGAAAGCTTGAAGGAGCCTGCCCCTGATTCTGGAGCAGTGGTTTAGGTCCTGAAGTGCTGCTCCAACCTTTGTTACATAGGAGGAAAATAAACTTCCACTTTGTTTAAGTCACTAGACATTTTGTTCTTTCCTTTTATTTGGACAGGTAAAACAAAGACCATTCTTGGAGAACGAGTCTTGGCAAAAGCTCCAGCTCCATTCTGCTCCCACAGGTGGCTGCCACTTCTCGTCAGACCTGTGGGCTCTTTGTAGGATTTCTTGAGCTGCCAAAGAGAGTACAGGACCATAGCAAGTTGCACAAATCTTGCTGTCCTTAGTGGGATTAAGTTGCTTTCCTTGAATAAGCATTTCTGGACTTGCTGCAAGCCTTTGTTACATTTCTTGAGTTCTGGGGAAAAAAATTAATTCTGACCATTTTTACTAATCTTTGGTTGCTTTTATGGAGTGGTGAATTTTTGGAAAATTTCACCCTTTTGATTTTGCTGCCATTGTTCCTCTTGCCTTAAAAAAAAAAGGAAATGAAGCTCAGCTATTAAGTTCCCAGGACAACCAAACTCGGATCATCTTGGATTTTTGTGGGGTTGGGGGTGGGGTGAGCACTGGGGATTAAAGCCAGGGTCTCGGTGTGCCGGGTGAGTGTAGTACCCGAGCTGCACCCCCAGGCCTTACTTTCTCTTTTGCAGTGCTTCTCACCCCAATTTAAATTGGTCTTTCGTAGTTTGGGCGTATTGGGGTCTGTTATGGGAATAAGGAGGTGGCTGCAGTGAAGGGGACGTGGGACTTGCAGAACACAAACTGAGGTGACGTGGGTTGGGGCGAAAGAATGTTGTAAATGGAGGAAGAGCAGCTGATCCTGCACCCAGCACTCCCAACCTCCTGCTGCCCCTTCTGGCTTCTAAAGCACCATCATCACCACCACGCATCCTTCCCCGAGAGCCAGGTCAAAACGAGACTAGCTGTGAGATGCCAGAGAAAAGCATTGGTTTGGTTTGTATCGTCACCTATTCGTTTTGCACTATATCTGTGGCACCTCCAATAAACTAGAGTCCACACAAAGTCGAGTCCTAGTCCCACATTATGTTCAATGAGACACTTCTCCACTATTTCCCTGGATGATTTTTTTCTAGTCCCACAGCCTTTGATCCAAATCTGAAGGCTGGTGAGTAACAAATCACACCGCTCCCTGGAATGCTAGTGTACAGTTGGCTGCCTCGCAGATTCTCAGGGACGGCAAACGAGCGATAAGAACTGATGGCTGCACTCAAACTCTCAGCTTTTGCTACCCAACCTGATGCTTCTCCTTAGTACTCAGCAAAAAGAAAGTGTGGAGTCATTTCTCAGTTTCTGCTTTCTTGTATACCTTTAGCAGCTCCTGTTGGGTTCACCTTCAAAATGCACACTTTTAGGGTAAGCAATATTGGATTTTAGAGGAAACACTTTAAATCTCAGAGTTGAACACAAGGAAAGTTTGCTTAGTGTGTGGGGAGATGCTAGACCATCTTTCGGCACATATTATGTTCCAAACCACAGTGACTGGGAGCAGATGGAGGGGGAGGACCCGCTGCCTCTGGGCGTGGCACTTAGACAGAACCGGTCACTGGCCCTAATATATCTGAGGAAAGATGGGGAGGTATAAAGGGAATATGCAAAATCTTTAGGACACTCTGTTTCCCTGCTGTCACCCCAGTCCAAGGTACCATCTCTGCCTGAAATACTGCAATCGTCTCCTGGCTAATCTTTCTGCGCCAGTCACGTCCCAGTAGGATTTATTTCTTCTTCCATTCTTACTCTCCTGTACTTTCTGTTCTCCACGCAACAATAAAAGTGATTTAGCTAAATATAAAATGGACAGTGTGGCTGCTTTACTCTAAATTCTCGAAAGCTAAACTGTCTTGCAGCCTCCAGAGCTCTGCAAGGTCTAAACTCTGCTCACTGTCTCACCTTCTCTTCTACTCTACTCCTTTTGTAGTGGTGTCATTCTGGCCTTTTTGCTCCTCTGAGCTCCGGGCTTCAGTCCTGCTTAAGGTCTTCACTCTTCTGTGCTGTCTGCCTACAGTGCCCTTTACCCAAATGTGTATATGGCGTCCCCTTTCATTTGCGCCTCTCCGTGGCCATCATCCTCTGGGATGTATAAAACAGTCAGCTTCTGACCACACCTCATCACCCACTGTCTTAGTTGCTTTTTGTGTTGCTGAAGTAAAATACCCAACATCCAAAGTTGAGGGAGGAGAATTTATTTCAGCTCACAGTGCGTAGAGGTTTCAGCCCCTAGTCAGCTGGCTCCAAGGCAGAGCAGCTGGCAGAGGGGCACCGCAGAGGGGAGACAGTCCATGGCAGGGCAGAACAGACAAAAGCCAGCAAACAGCATCAGCCTTCTCTCTGTCCCTTCATATCCTAGTCAGGCTGTAGGCCTTCTGACTGATGCCACTCACACCCAAGGTGGGGCACCCTTAATCCCAGCATCACACACTCTGGATCCAGCCACCTCTGAAAAGCCCCACCTATGACTGCATGAGGCCTTGGGGGAACATCTAGACACAAGCCACAACATTCCACTCCTGGCCTTGCAAAGACTCCCGCATGGTCCATCTCTAAGAGTTGCCAAAATCCCAACAGTGTCAGGACTGCAGGGAAGTCCAAGTTCAAAGTCTCCTGTGAGATTCAAGGTAAACTCTTAGCTCTGAGCCCCCTTTCCGAATGAAAAGAAAGTTAAAGACTTCCAACACACAATGGCACACGATGAACACTCCCATCCCAAATAGGGAGATAGAAGGAATGAGACCAAAGCAAGTCCAAAATCCAGCAGGGCAAACAGTAAGTCCTGTAGTTTCGAGTCCAGCATCTGGGGTGATCTGTGGCAATGTAAATTCCAAAGGGCTTGGGTGGCTCCGCCGCACTGGCATTGCTAATGGTTGTAGCTCCTGTGGCTTGTTTCTTGGGCCAGCTTTGCTTGCTCCTTGTTCATTCTTCAGACGATCCACATTTCTGCCTTCTCCAACCTTCAGGGTCTCCGCTTCACCTTTGGCTTCACATTCAAATTCACTCACTGCACTCTCAGGGGCACAGGCCTTCTTCTGAAATTTGGGTGGAAGCCTTCCTGACCCCACAACTCTTGTATTCTGCATGCACATAAAGTCAGTAGCATGTGGTGATGCCAAGGTCTGCCACCAGCTGGAGCAGGGGCCAAGTTTCTTTCTCTCTTGGTGGTAGGAGACGAGCGCCTGGATCGCTGAGCACTCTGAACTCGATCCCGAGGAACAAATTCTCTAGGCCTCCGCCATTCTGGAACATGGTGCTCTGGGGCTCTCGTCTCAAAGTGATATCTTTCACCTTTGTCCTCAGACCATCTTTTCTGTTGGCTTCTTCTGAAATACTTGGCTTTTACTAGTCTTTTCTGGACCAAGTTCGCCTCTTCTCTATCTTTGCAGGCTGCAGCTTTGCTGGGGTTCTTTCTGGGCAAACTCCAAATATTTTAAATCATTCTGCTGGGCTCTTTGCTCTTAATGTTCAACTTAAATCTGGCTAAAAGCCCCCAACAGTAGCCATGCCACTGCCTCAACATTAGACTGCCTTGACATTTCTTCCTCAAGATTAATTAGTCTGCTGTCTTTAGTCTCAGTCTCAGGCAAAGTCTCTGGACTTGAACAAAATACAGACAACTTTTCTGCCAAAGTATCACGCACGTGACCTGGCGTCCAACAGCCAATGCAGCCCGTGTCCCCAGCTGAGCCCTCCTGAGGCTGGTCATTATTGGCTGCATTTCTATCAGCATTCTGGTCTTCTGAGCTCTGACCAGAATCTCCCATCAAGTATAGTTTCAGGGCTGCTGAGTACAAAATTATTTGCCTTTTAAGAATCACAATCTAGGCAGAATTTCTCATTCTGCAGATGGAGAAACAAGCTCAGATTGAAGAAAAGACCTGTGCAAGTTCCCACAACTGTGTGCATGTCCGGAAGCTACACTGAAAACCACTTTCCTCTTTGCTCCATTCTGTACTTTTCTTTCTGTACCCCAGATTATCTCTGTTAATGCTTATGCTAACACACTGGAAAAAGAAAAAAAAAAACTAAGTTATTCATAAGCATCCGATAGAAATTCCCTTACAGCATCTAGAGTAGCTAAGTGCTTGTGGAAACATTGATAGAGAATTTTTTTTAAAAAACTGAAGTAGCACAGGAGAAGAAACAGAAGTAGCTCCTATTTTTCAGTGGCCATACGCCAGGCACTTTGCAAGTCCTGGCTCTTTTCTGTCTCATCACAGAGTTTTGACATAAAGATCACTGACTCTGTTTCGCAGATGAAGAAACCAAGGCTTGGTGGACTTAGATAAAATTCTCAAGGTCACAGAGTACACGGAAAGGAACAGAGCTGGGATCGAACCTGGTCTCTGTCTGACTTCCAAGCCCAAGTACCTCCCTTCAGGTCATTCTACTTCCCAGTCATCAGTCTGTGCACTCAGAAATGGGAAGCGCAATGAAGAAGGGAAGGGAGACTTCTTTCCTTCAAAAAATGCATTTCTGTATTTGTTACATTTCTGTTATTAAAAAGTAAAAGAAATCAATCCAAGTTTCCTTTAAAAAAAAAAAAGAACATTTGTAGAGGGACCCTGGAGCTCATGGAATCTAAGCAGAAGTTGTACCACCCAGCTGAACAAGGGCAGGAGTGGCAATTGTGAGCATACACACCTGGCAGTGTCCTGTGTTAGTGAACCTGACTCGTCCCCATTCCCAGTCCTGGTCTCAGGGCTGTTCTTAAGAGAGAGACTAGCTCAGATTTATTAGATATTCATCTGGATTCTGCCAGTCGTGTCTACTGGGTGAGGCTTGCCCTTGGTAATTACCCACAACCCATCTTTGGGCCCATCCTGAGGCCACTGCATCTTTCATATCCTCCTAACAGCACACCTTTTTATGACTTCTTCAAAACATTGTCATCTTGGTATCTATTTCCTCCCCCTACACTTCCCTTGTGAGCAAATTCTCCTTATTTACTATAAAACATCCTTCTGATCGGTAAGGTTTAACACTGCACTCTTCTAAGAGACCTTGCATTTTAATAGACCACAATGCAGAGTAATCCAGTGGACACTGATGGAAACCTGTGCACGTTGAGAAGTCCTGGTTGAAGAATTGTCCCATCCTTCCTTAAAAGGGCTCAAAGATGAAACTTTGTCGTGTGAAAGCATATCACTAACAGGCTTAGCCAAATAAATGGGGCTGTAATTGTGGAAAGGAGAACTGGGGAGGAAGTAGCCTTGAAGGAAGGGGCCTTTAAATCACACCGGGAGGTGACCGATTGTCTTACTTAGCAAGTTGTCAGCAGGTGGCCCAGGGGCAGAACCCACGAAGCTCACACCACCATGACGAACTCAAAGGACAGTCTCATGGGCAGGACTCAGGGTAGGTACACAGAGGGAGCGACATCTGGGCAGGGCTGGGAAACAAAGGAACGTGGCCCAGCAAAGTAAGTCTTCTACCCAGTGCCCATTAGGAAAATAGTCCCCCTGGAGCCGCTGAGTCCACGACGCGGAGCATTCCATGGTAAAGGCCCGTTTCCCACGGGGTGCCGCCAACACGTCTCATTCAAGCCCTCTGGGGAAGCGGAGAAGAGCGGGAGCAATGTCACTCCAATCAGATCTTTGATGACACTACAGTGGAAGCAGGAGCCAGTTTCTTGGCACTAGCATTCTTTCCCTCGAGTCACACAACGGCCCGAGGAAAATCTCAAAACTTCCCTCTGCACGGCATCCGGCCGCTGCCCTTATCCTCTGTCGTTTCTCCCGATACCCTGCACACTATGGGCGTCTTCAAGGCATGTGCGGAAGCATCTGACCTGGGCTTAGTCTACTGAGATAGGACTGCAACCTAGACACTGAGGTTTCTTTATGACCTTCCTTTAAGAAAAATGATCGGTACCTTAATGGCCTGAGTCGTTCCCCTCTGACGAAGTGGTTTACGCTGAGTTGTCCATGACTGATGTTCACTTCTCTTTTGAAGCGCAGGTGTTTCATTAGGATATTCCCCAGCAAACCGCCTGTTACAGTTTAGTCTCAGTCACCAAAACAAGCAGTGAGGAAGATGTGTGGAGTTCGGGCCTTTCCACATGACATTTAAGAACACACCACATGAGCAATTGCCGAATTTGCTTCTGTGACGAGGGACCGCTGGATACTGGATGGTAACTGGGGTTGGATACTGGATGGCTACTGGAAGGGAGCACTGGGTAATGGGATGGCAGCTGGAGAAGTTTTGGAAGGGTATGTGCTGCGAAGGAGTTAAAGAGCTGGGCAAGCTTAGTTAAGGTGCCGCGCACTATTAGTGCACATCGAATTGTTTCTCTGATATGAGAAACCATGAGTGTAAATAAGGACAAAGGGGTAGAATAGATATTTTGTTTAAAAAAAAAAGAGAGAGATAGTATTCAAAAGAGAGAACTAGACAGGGAAAAGGGGGATAAAGAAGAAGGTTAAAAGAAAAGTAAGATGAAAGGGGGGAAAATGGTAAAGTGTAGTTACACTTGTTGCAAATAGGGAGGGGTGGGTGAATGGAAGGGAGGGGAGGGGAAGAGGGGGGAAGAGGGGGGAAAACCAAGATGTATCATGTACAGGTACAAAATAACCATGTTGATTATGATCATTATGTATACAATGTACCAATACATGTTCTTGGTAAAAATAATAAAAAAAATTTTTTAAAAAAGTTAATAAGACACAGCTCAGCTCCACATTTTCCATGACTTCAACTTATTTCTAGATTCCCTCCCCACACCGTGCTATATCTATAATTATCCTCTTAAAAATTCTTTAATTTAATTTTACTGTGGTTAAAATTGTGCTTTGTATGATTTCAACCCCCTTACATGGATTGGGTTTTTTTTTTTTTTTTGTGGTTCGAATATGATTTATTTCAGTGAATTTTCAATATACCCTGAGTGTGTATTTTGCTGTTGCTGAGCAGAATGTTCTATAAATTTTAATTATATCAAGTTGGTTGACAGTGTTAAGTCTTCAACATCCTGAAGTTTTGTGTACTTTGTTTTGTCCACTACTGATTTTTTTTCTTTCTCCTTTAAATTCTGTTGGTTTTGCTTTATGTATTTTAAAATGCAATTATTAGGTATATATACATTTAGGACTATTGACTTACTGAGGAGTTGATTCGTTTATCATTATCAAATATTCTCATTTTTCCTTAGTTGCATTCCTTTTTCTGAAGTCTATTTTTATATTAATATAGCCATTGTAGCTGTGTTACGACTAGTATTTACAGGGCATGCATTTTTTATCCTTTTATTTTTATGTATCTATGTCTTTGTATTTAAATTTGAATACTTATAGAATATATTTAGCTGAGTCATCTTTTCTTTTCTAATCTGACTATGTGTATGTTTCAATTGGAGTATTTATACCACTTATATTTAATGTATTTAACTTTCTGGTTTAAATTTATTATCTTGCTATTTATTTTCTATTTGTTCTATGTATTTCTTGTCTACTGTTCCCTCTCTTTTGTCATTTGAGTCCTTTTATAATTTAATCTACAATATTAACTAACTTTACCACTTGTTTTAATTTTAAAGGGATAGTCGAAGTTCTCAATTAACATTTTTAAACAATTAGAATCTACCTTCTAACACTATGCCTTTAAATATATAGTCTAAACAACTTTTGACAGTACGTTTTCTTTGTCTACCTCTTCCAGCAATACGTGCTACTGTACTTATACATTTTATATCCACATAGCTTATATACACAATAAAATGTTAGTTTTGATTTCAAAGTCCAGTTTTTAAAGAATAAATCTATAATGTAAATTTCTCAATGTACAGCATTAGCCACCAACTCAGAAAAATCAAGGCAAAATTCAGGTGCTATTTTGTGCAGGTTAGACAATGTGAATCTGTGGCCAGTGATATTATGTTGAGTATATTGCACTTAGTCATGTGTGAGGCGGATTGTCACGTGAGTCCCCTCACAGCTGAGGAGACACATCCTGGCTTAGCCAGGCTTTTCCATGCTGAAGAGCATTCAGGTGTTTCTAAGCTTTTGCTATTTCAAACATAGCTACGATGGCCATGCTTGTCCAAGCCTTTCCACTCTGGAGATACTGAGAAATGGAATAAGTGTTGAAAGTGTACGACTGCTTTAAACATTAGTAGAAAAGGTCCAGTAATTCTTCAATGCATCTCTAGATGGTTGTCTTTCTTCCAGCTAAGGTTAAAAGTATCTGCAGGCTGTTCATTGGAGTTTTGGGGCTAGATGTCCAGAATTTCAGAACTTTCTACCAATAGTAACATTCCAGCAACGTATACAGCATCAAATATTTTGGGGTTTTTGGGGGGTTTTTTTTGTTGTTGTTGTTGCTTTGTTTTTTGGTGCTGGGGATTGAACTTGGGTCCTTGTGCTTGCAAGGCAAGCACATTAACCACTGAGCTAAATCCCCAGCCCCTTGTTTTTTTAAAAGAACCCTGTAGCCACCATTGCTTTAGTGTCTCTTTACAGAAACGGTTAGTGGGCTACCTTCATCGATAGCCTCTGTAAGCATCCAGGACAGGAGAATGCATAAAATAATTTCTTCAAGTAGACCTTAAGATTTATACTGTATAGAGTAAGATCTCGTAATGTCTGCTTCTACTTAATTAGTAATCATTTATCTAATTCTGGCATTTTTATAATTTAGTGAATAAGATATTTCTTCTAGGAGTGACTTTAGATATCATGCAGTTTACTCCTCTCACTTTCCAAATGGAAAAAAAAAAAAATTGAACCCCAGAGAGGAGTGACTTGCCCAAGTAGTTTTACTAAATCATATTTGAAATCCAGGTTTTCTGATTCCCAGTCCGGGTTATTCATCTGAAGAGAAAATAGCCCAATAAAGAACCTTTGAGTTGGATGTGGTCTTAGAAAATCTTAGGAATCATATTTGTCTTAGATTCCTACAATATACAGAAATCCTCTTGATATGATATCTGATGTTTCTTACAATTAGTATCTGAGCATATTCTTTGAAAGGAAATTCAATTGGTGTGAAAAATATATGCTATTTTTGGACAGTTTTGATATTTAGAAAATCTTCCTTTAAAGTGCTGCATTCTGCCTTATAATTTTTACCTCTTGAACCTTCCCACCATTTGGAGCATGGCTGCTCACCGTGCCGGCTCTCCCCCTCTGGGTATTGTATTTGTCAATGTCCTTCATAGAATGTGGCCTGAAGAAGAGGACAGCAAGTGTCCAGCTGAGGCCTGACCGGTGCAGGGCAGAGTAGGCCATCGTCTGCTTTGAACTGTTCTTTATATTTCTATTAATAGAGTCCCAACGTGTTTGGCTTTCTTGGCAGCTGCATTCCTAGGCTGATGGTCAATGGGAACGCCACATCTTCTTTTGTATTTTTTTAATTGACAACTATAAAGCTAGATCTCCTTCCTTGTCTGTTTGTGTAATTTGGTTGCAGAAATGTGTGTGTTAAAAATTCTGTTTCGGCTTTTGGCAAAATATTTGTCTTTTGAGAATGTTTGAAACCTCACATAGATTTGATAAATAGCCCTTCTGTGTTTCTAGAGAAATAACTGAAGGAGACATGGCAGGGCCTGGTGGGAGAGGGGAAACAAATGATTTTGTCCAAGTTGATGGTAACTGTGAGCCCACACCCAGGCAGTACTCAGACATGGTCCTTATTTCTCTGTTGTTTTTTGTTTGTTTAAATATGACTATCACAAAAGACTATTAAATGCCTTTTTTTTGAAATGAAGATACTATGTACAGCTTTGGCATCCCTACTGCCTAGTACCCGTTTTTAAAAGGAGTTATAGGGTTAGTTCCACACGGCCAGTTCTCAGTGAACCCATACAGACTCTTAATGAGTGTCTCTTTATAAATATTAACTTACAAATCTGCTGAAGGAAAATAGGGCAGCCGATGCCAAAAATATAATGCCAAAGGCAGAAAAATAGAATTATTTTGGAAGCAGATGAAACCCACGTTCTTCCAGAAACTTGCCGTTTAGCTCTGTCTTGATAAAGGCTGATGCCCAGAATCACATTGAGGGGAGACAGGAAACACAGATTGTGTGAGTCAAAGGGTTTGGGAGGTCGTGGGAGGAGAGAGGCGGTGGCGTCTTTGTGCAGGATGCAGGCACCCTCTAGGAAGCCCAAGTCAGGTTGGGACTTGTACCAGCCCTGTCCTTCCCTGTGTGCCCTGCCCTCCCTCCCTCTCACTTGTCACCATTCTGCCTGCAGCTCTTGGAGTCAACTCTAGCCTTTTTAATAAGACAGTTTGGAAGAGAGACAAGGCTTTTCAGTCTGTGAGATAAAAATAAAAATGTCAGTGATCAGAATTTCCACATATGGTCTCAAATGATAGATGAAATTTAAAGCTGGCAATTGTCCTGAGCCAGGAGGACACAGGCAGTAGAGGCTGGAAGGAGGTTTAGCGTTTTGCTTTTTTTTTCTTCTCAAGTGATAATGGACAGTCCAAAAACACAGCAAGTTCTTTCCTTTTTAAGGGCAGTGAAGGTTGCCAGGCCTTGTGCTTTAGCAGCAGACCTGTTGGGAGATATTCGGCAGACCCTCCCCCACTGCTGCGAATAGGTTTTCCCCAGATTCCAGGAGGGAGTCCTCCACAGACCGCCCATCTGTTCTCAGGCACGCAGGGAATCTGGGTAACAATTACATTTGGGAATCACCTGTCAGAGCTCCGGAAGAGAGACCATACTTCCACAGCAAGCCCTCTGAGATTTCTTTTTCTCCTAGACTGTTCTGCCTGGGGGTATGGTGAGAGACTAGGAGGCAAGATGAGAATGGGGAGGGAAGGATTTAAAACTCAGTCGAGAAGGGTCAAAGCCCAAGAAAGGTTGATTTTTGCCCTGAACAAGTAGATGAACACATTTCCAAGGCCAAAGCTCATGGAAACACTAATCTACGCCTGGAGGCAAGTCCATGACACCCAGGCTTTGTCAGGATGGTGCTGTGTATTGGGGCAAGCTGTTCCAAACCCAGTCAGTCACCTGAGAAGTAAGGAGAGGGACATTATGATCTTTCAAAAGAAAACCTTGTGTGGTGTAGTTCCATGCCAATTTCTAATGTGAAGAATTCTCAGTCTAAAATACGGTCTTGGTCAATGGTTCTCAAAGAGGAGCAAAAGTCAGAGACATCTGGAGAGTGTGTAGAAAGGCCGTTTGGAGCCCGCGCGCCAGCAGGGCTGGTCCAGGGTCTGTGGTGGGGCCTGGGGAGCTCAGTCCTGCTGGGCCACTGGCTGAGGGAACACACCTGAAGAACGTCTGGTCTAGACCACAGACCCGTCCAAAGAACTCCCAGCAGGTTAGTGGTCATGCTGGGGAAGGATTATCCACAGGCGTGACCTCGGGACACATTTAGCAAAAGATGACATTGAGGACTGAGCACAGACTTGGATATGTTCCATGACAGGGAGGGGAAGTTAAGGAGCGCGGTCGGGGTCAGGATCTGCACCTTTGAAAGTGACCCTGGAATTTAAGAAAATCCCCACAGATGCCAGGAACATTTGATAGTATCTGTAACCCAGTCCTGGCCTTACGGGTCCATCGTTCTCGGAGATCCATCAGAGAGAGACCAGAAGCCCAGCCCAGCGCTGAGAAAACACCTCCCCGCGCATGCGCCCTTGAGAGCAGTCAGCATCATCTCTCCCCTCCACAGCAGCCAGCTCATCCCAGCACCTTTTCCTACTAGAGTTCTCCAGCCAAGAGTCCAGCTCCTTAAAACAGGCTTGCAACACAGACCACGAAGACAGTTACCCTTGTTGGGAGCTGAGGGGAGAATTGTTTGCCTTCGTTGATCCAGACTCAACTTAGGAGTTGTTTTACCAGCAGAGGAGATGGGTATGCAAAAGCCTTGTCCAACCAGCAAATTCATGATGGAATCTGTCGTCTTCCCGAGCGTCACTCTGGTCAGTCCCTGGTTAATATTGCAGTCTAACTTGCTGAAAGTGTTAACACGCTCACAAAGGTCAGAGGCTCTTAGATCCTCGAGTCAAGATTAGCAACTGAATTCCCCAGCAGAGTTACTTCATAGCCAGAGGCACAAAGGTTTGGAGAACTTGTACTTTCAGCCCACTCTGCCTTCTGGTTTCACTAGTGTCAAGTCTGAGTTAGTACACACTGTGAAGGAAAACAAATCCTGACTCAAAATAGGAGCAGAAGAGAAAATTCTGGTTTGTTGGGAAAGGTCTTAAGGTTATTTAACAAGTTGCTACTGAGCAGCCATTAGTTGCCAGGCACTGGGAATATATTGATGAATACGACAGGTACGATCACAGTCCTGAGGAAGTTTAGAGTTTCAGACAGGAGGGATAGCTTAAACAAGTCACCTTCTACGTCATTAATGAGAGCTGTGATAAGCATTGTGGTGGAGAACAAGGAAAAAGCACCCAACACTTCACTTTCTAGATAGTCTTTGCCGAAGTCTGGGCTTAGTGCCCAGACGGAGAGAATCTGAACTGAAGTCAGAAGGGACCTCAGAGAGGTTTAAAGTGTTGGTAAAAGGGGTAAAGAAAACTCAGATAGCTCAAGAACTTGAGTCAACCGACTTGCTCTTTCAACGTATGTGCCTCTTCATAGAGGTCGGTGGCTTCTCTTCTCCAAATGCCCCGCTAGAGGGTTTTGGGCATCAAAACAACACAGTCCTGCTTCCAAAGTGTGATTCTGCTTCTTGCTCAATTCAACAAAAATGGAGCACTGAATCTCAAAGGAACAGGTTAAGATGGGAAAGCAATTTTCACACTGTGAGTACGGAGGGAGTGTGTTTTGAAAATGCCGTAAGATTGTGCCCTTCCGCGGGAGAGGGATGGGGGAGGCTCACCTTGCTGACAGATACCTCCAGGCCAGGCACGCCGACTGGGCTCTAAGCAGGGAGGTGACACGACTGCTACCCGGCACACTGAGAGGGCTCCCCAGGGAGTAACGGCTTTAGTGAGCTCTCCACCCAAATCAGCTACTAAGAATGCCGCCAAGAGACCCGCAAAGTCATTCCCTTGGTTTAGGATCTGCCTCAAGCACAGACCTCACCAGAGACGTACCAATCATAACTCTATGAATAACAGCAGGAAACGCGTTATTAGAGTCTTTCTAGTCAGAGCTGGTCGAGAGCACCCAAGAAAGGCCACAGACCCCGGAAAAAGGAGCCCGGGAAGGAGAGAGGGAGGCGGCCTCGGGATACTGCAGAGAGGAGTGGGACCCCTGGGCGGCAGGGCCGTGCGATGCACTGCTGGAAAGCATCTGCTGAGCCCCCGAATTGGAAATGCCCCTACGGTGGCTGCTACAAACGGCCAACCTGATGTCCACCCGCTGACAGAGTTCCTGCCTCGTGTCTGCTCCTGGATGAATGTCCCCAGCATACTGCTCTGGTGTCCTATGTGAGCAGAGAAGCTCTGTGGGAAAAGCTCGGGGCTGCTCTGGCCTGCGCCGCTGGGCCGAGTGCGCACAGACCGGGTCAAGAGTGTCTCGCGTGGAGGGCGGGAGGCGAGGCAGGGCCTGGGTGGCCCAGGCAAACATGGGTGGCACTGAAACCACAGCAGGTAAACAGTTCGCCGGGCCTCTAATTAGGCTGAAGCCTCCATCTGCCTTTTGTAAGCATCACGTAGAGAGACAATCCCAGCAACAATAGCATGAAACAAACTATAAAATGATTACTGCTCACATCCCTGAAGCACGCTTCCCAGCGTGGGGACAGCAGCTGGAAGACAATGCCCTGCAATCACACAGAAGGGAAAGTGAGGATGAGAAGGAGGGAGGGTGAGGCCAGCTGTTCCCCTCCTTGGGGGAGGCAGGGGCAGGCTGGGTTATTAAAAGCTCCATGACATACTTCGGCTTTGGCGGTGAGGTTATGTCTCGGCCCGCGGGATCGGTCCCTGCAGAGCAGATAGGGACGATGCCGGTGCCGGCCTGGTTGAGTTATTCGTGTCCACGGGGCCTAATCCTGCTACATGTGTTCTCTCTTTGATAAGGCCTTGCCTTGTGTCTCCATGCTTGACTTTGCAGTTCCGGACGAGGCAAAAAGAATGATTCCCAGCATCTGGGCAGAATCGAAGCATCGTTCTTGCTCTCTCCATCCCCCCTTCGGCCACCTGAAGCCGCCATACTCTTACTGCCCAGTGGCCCAGGGTTCCCCACTCCGTGTCCAGGCCCCCAGCTGTGTTACACAACCCCGCGTCCCTTCCAGCTCTCCTTTCTGTTTTTGCTTAGCCCTGCAATTCTTTCTTTCCTAACTTCTCTCATGAATAAAATCTCTGAGAGCTATTTCTCATTAAGGAACTATTGACTGACTTCGACCTGAAACATTACCCCCACCTAGAAGCATTTGTAACTTTACAAGCTTTGACATTCAGGAAAGGTTTTAAGACAAGACGGTAGAATGTCTGCCTTCCTGATGGATGAATGATAAGGTGATTTGGGAAAGGTTCTCGGCACTCTCCCGAATTAGGCCCCTGGAGTGAATATGTAATTTTCCCCGATGTGCCTGGACCCCTGATGTGGGAGGAGCTGCTGGAATGGCGTGGAGCCATTCGCCCGGTAGGTCCAAGTAGGTGTAATGAGCCTTGGTGATGACTGGTTCCTATAGTGGGGATGAAGTGAGGCTCTCAGGGCGGCCCCAGCTTTCCCCAAGTCCAAAGACCAAGAAGAGAGAGGACATTTAAATGTGTGACTGGCAAATCCTTTCTTGGGAGAGCAACCTGCTGGGTATGATGGGAAGCCGGGTTTTTCCAGGACATGAGCCGTATGTCTGGCTCCAACTCACGACTCCTCTTTGTCAGAGTCTCCGACCTGACTTGGGGTGGGACACGCACATGGGATTGCAGCTTTCTCAGGGTACACATGCCCCTCTCAACCAACCACACAGCCAGCCTCGTACTTAGACCTGTCCCTTCCCCTCTGCTCTCCCCAAGCTCTAATCAAGGCAGAATCGCTGGGTCAGGGCCGAGCAGGATGATGCATCAGAATGCACTGAATGATAATAGTTATAATAGCTCCCATTTATCAAGCACTTATTGTCCCCATTTGCTGTGCACACAGATTTATATCCAGGTGATCTCATTTAATCCCTGCAACTGCCCAGTTTTACATTATTATTATTATTATTATTATTATTATTTTACTGAGGAGGAAACTGAGACTTGGGATAAATAACTTGCCCAAGGGCACACAGCCAATACAAAGCATACACTGGCAGAACCCAGTATACAGAATATTAACCCAAAGAAGCCTGATTTTCCCCCCAAACTTATGCTGTGGGAGCTGGCATCACTCTCCATCTCAGCTGAGCTGGGCATACTCTCAGGGGCTGGGTCTATGTAGCCACAGTGATCTACAATCACACTGACAGGAGGACGAAATCAGGCCCAAACCTGAAAAGAAATGAAGATCAAATAATTTTCCACATTACCATAGTACTCTAGGTGTTTTTATACAGTATTTGGAAGGAAGTATATTTGAAGCATCTGGCTCCCTTCTCACCTAAAAAAAAAAAATTACTTGCAGAGGACATAAGAAGACCACCCACACAGGTGTGGTGGAACAATGAGAATCTTGACCGCAGCACTCTGCAGGGATCTGAGGTCCGCATACCAACTGACCTCTTCATCATTCACTGGGCACTTCACAAAGATGCCTCAGTAGATGGTGGAGAAGCAGGGAGCGCTTCTTATTGACCTTCCCTAGTTCCTACTCAAGATTTGGCTGCTTGGGCCTGTGATTTGTGGTTGTTACAATAATAAGAGAAGCAACCTCTGAAAAGGGCTGGGCCTTGCGTCCATCTCTTCTTACATGTATTAACCACTCGCTTCAACTCTCAGCCCAGCCTGGGACAGAGAAGAGGGATTAAAGACCCAGCAGAAGCCAGAAGGCTAGAGCCAGAGGTGATGTCCAGATTCAGGCTTTAATAAGTGCTTACCAAGAACTGAAATCTGACATCTGACCTCTTGCCCTGGGCTCTGGGTGAGTGGTAAAACATATCAGAGTCTTTGTCCTGAAGGAGCCTATCATCCTGTTGGGAAGATAAAAGTTTTAAATGAAATCATATAAACCTTGGTAATGCCAAATAACTGAAGCCACACGTGGCACAGAAAAGGAGCGTGAGCTTGTGTTAGAATTTCACAGAGTCCTGCTATTGGGAGGATTTCATGGAAGCAGAGCTGGAGCAGGACCAAAGATGAGGGAGACTGTTGAGGCAAAAGTAGAGGATCAAAATTAGAAATAAGAAGGGCTGGGAGTGCAGCTCAGTGGTAGAGTGTCTTTGGGTTCCAGCCC
>PVJO010012080.1:0-57043 GCA_004026905.1 Hystrix cristata | reverse complement strand
GCCTCCAGCCCTGGCCTTCACTTGATGGCCAATGCAGAAGAGACTGAGTAAGAATGGACTAGTTGAGCCCACTCAACTTCCCAGAACCATGAGCAAAAACAACAATGAACTGTTGTTGTTTTATACCACTAAATTTGGGTGAGTAGAACATACATTTCCAACTAATTTACCCTTAACACCAATTATTCCAGTGGTCTTATTGACCTCCAGAAATAAATACTTCTGCTTACATTGAAGATAATGGTTTCCATGAACCAGACCACTCTACTACATAACATAAAAATGGATACAGGTACACAGATGCCATGGACTCTTTTCTTTTCCTCCCCACCCACCACCCATCCCCAGTACTGGGAGCTGAATCTAGGGCCTTTGATGAGCTACATCCCATCCCTTTATTTTTTATTTTGAGGGTCTCACTAAGTCACTGTTTCCCAGGCTGGGCTTGAACTTGCTGTCTTCCTGCCCCAGCCTCTCAGAGTGCTGGGATTATAGGTATGCACCCCACATCCAGAGAGCCATGGATTCTTTAGGCCTTGTAGCTGCTGGATTCACTTCATGGAGGTTAAAAGGAGAACTGTGGCCGCAGGAAAAATTCTCCAAAGTAGCTACAGATCGGTGGCCACTGTGAATCTTGTGCTGGACACACACAAAAAAAATAAGCAGCACATTATCAACATAGTACTCACCTTGCTGCTCTGGAGGTCCTTTGACTAGAAAAAGGCCCTTCTCCTACCACACCAGCTGAAGGGTTTAACTTCTAATCCCTTTCTTGCATCTGCTCTTCACCTATAATTATAAATGTGGACGGCTTTGAAATTCTGTCCTATATAACTTCCCACCAATTGTCTCAAATTTCTAATCAGGCAAGCCTAAAATTTGATTAGATGAGGCTAATGTGCTCCAAAAAGGGAAGAATAAACTCTCACAATCCAAAAACCATAGTGAAAACAAAACAAGTAAGACAAAAGGGACCTATAATAAAGAAGGAAACAGTGGGTGGAAAGTGGCGGTGCACAGCAGTGGCATGGCCTCTCAACGTTTTTCAAAGCTACAAACAGGCCCCGCTGCTCAGGAGTCCAACTTCAACATTCTGGACAGGCATTCCCACTAGGCTCCCACCGCCCAGCATTCTCACCACACTTACAAAGGAACCCACTACTGAGCGAGTGATTTATGGCAACACTCTCCCTTCACTCCTCTCTGGGGAATCTCAGAGTAGACATTACATCCACCCACTTGTGAGGCTATTTTACACAAGTAGCAATTATATTATAGTTTGAAGAAAGAAAAAAATCCTCCCTTATTTTAGAAAATATGTAATATGAGATAGCCATAGAGTGACAAATGTGTTTGGTTTAAAAAGTGATACTGTCAACTCATTAGGACCTCATATTCTGGGAGTCTGACAATCCTTCAAAAAATTTAGCCAAACATAAACACCACAAACTCAAGGACAGGAAGTTGTGGCTCTGGAATCAACTATGTGTGAGTGGAAACTAAAATCTGGTTTTGAGATCTTATACCTGGATCTTCTTGCAAATTAATGGGCCCTGGGGTCTCCAGGCCTCCAATAAAGCAAAGAAAAAGCCAATTTGGAAAAGAATTAGATAAGCATTCTCCCAAATGAGCTAGCCCTCTTTATCCTTACTTCATAAGTACTCCTTCATGAGTTTAACAGCAAAGGCCTTATTTATCTTACAATAATTACAATAAATTATTTTATTACTACGATAATTTATTTTTTGTAATTTCATTTTTAATTGGGATAATAATTACACATACTGATGGGGTATTTCAAAACTTGTACATAATGTGTAATGCTCATATTAAGGCAATTAGCATATCCATCAGCTCAAACATTTATCATTTCTTTATATTAGAACATTTAAAATTCTTCTTGTTATTTTGAAAAATATGGTAAATTATTGTTGACCATAACTTCAAATAAGTTTCTTCACCTGTTCACTGATGTCTGGAATTCTTTTTTTATATTTGCGGGGAGGGTGCTAGGGACAGAACTCAGGGCCTTGCACTTGCTAGGCAAATGCTGTACCGCTGAACTAAATCCCCAACCCCCTGGAATTCTTAAATCTGCCCAAATCACAAAATTGCCTTAGGTTGCTTCTCCTTGGCAAGGAAACTCCCAAAAACACACACTGGATACTAGGATTTTTTAAAAATGTACTGGGACTGTCTTCAAACTATCCTCATTGCTTCCCTATGAGGCAGCTGAGACCCAATCCAATCTAGGCTTCAACAACCAGGAATGTCAGCAAATCAAATCAGGAAAGTAAACTATGAGCAAATCCATGTAGTAAGCATAGACTTCAGGGCAAAGAAAGTAGCTATATGCTTTATTCTCCCATACATTGTGGGGACAAGCCTCTTTATTCTGGTCACATTAAAGCAAAATGATCATACACTTCAATTTGCCCAGGGCAGGGCTCCTTTTACTCTCAAAAGGGTGCAGTTTGGACGATATAGATTACATAATAGTAAATTCATACCAACCAAAGAGCCAAATAAAGCTTTTTGACTTTTTGAACTGACCTTAGACCCTTCATCTAACCGATTTCTATCTTTCCACTTGCAGTCATCATTTTCTCTTCTCGATTTAAATAAGAGATTCTTCTGTCTTTACCACCAGCACCAGGTACTTCCCTGCTGCTCACTCTCTGGCAGTCCCCGGTACATTCCCTTTAAAGCACTTACTGCATTTTGTAATTATATATAAATTTTATGTCTATTTTTATATTTTTTTGTATGTCCATTTTTAAATGCCACCTTTCCCATTAATATTATAGGGTTCAAGAGGTTTGGAACTTTGATAGGAAGGTTCAATGTTGACCTTATGCAGAAATTTGATTTGGTTCTTGTCCAATTTGGTTTGCAACCAGAAACGTAGGAAGAATTAAGTTCGTGAACCGAGTTACCACTGCAAGCATAAAGCAGATTTTTGGGACCTAAACATTTGTGAAATTAACCTGCTCACATTTCTAAACAGATCATGTGACTATGTGTTATAGGCTTACTAAAATTTTCTCCTTTTCTCAGAAAGAGGTAGAGAAGACTCAGGCCTGAAGTCCCGCCTGATCTAGCATCCAGAATGTGAGTGACCATTACATCTGGATGGTACCATTATTTCTCCTGGTCATATAAATTGCTAAAGAATGAACCCATCGTTTCAAGAAGACAGAGGAAATACAACAGCTTAGTGAAGAGGCTCAAAATGAGGTACAGACTCTGACAGCACCATCTAACACAACTGGCTCAAAGTCAGTAATGTGAGACATGAGATGTTATGTCGCTGACAGACATACATTGCTGTGGCAAAGGGAGCTACAGGATCCTGCTGGTTTTGTTGTTGTTGTTGTTGATTTTGGTTTTTTGAGACAGGAGCTCACTATGTAGTTCAGAATGGCCTTGAACTCTCTACGTAGCCCAGGCTAGCCTGAAACTCATGGAAATCTTTTTGCCTCAGTCCCCCAATTGCTGGGATTAGAGGCATGTGCCTCCATGTGCAGCAGCATCCTGTTTTTGCAGCTAAATCAGTATACACCAGGAAAAGCTGAGGAAGATAAATGTAAAGAAAATCAGCTTAATTTTAGAAACCTAGGCAGTTTGCTAATGAATTGAAAGGTATGACATTTCTATAATGCTTTAGAATTTAAAAACTTTCATATATCCATTCTTATTTAATCCTTACAACAACCCTATAAAAACAGATAAAACAATCACCTCTCTTTTACTAATACGGAAATTTGGGAATCAGAGAAGCACTAACAGCGGGTGGTCAAGCGTAAATTCATAGTCTTCAAACCACACGCTCTCTTCACTACACTTGGCACATCCTCAAGTAAACTGGACTCTTCAGTTCTTAACCCAACTGATTTCCTTCTTGTCTAGCAAGTGCTCATGAAAATGGTGCCCTGAGTACAACTTGCAGGAAATGAAAATCCTCTGAAGGCACTGCCCAGTTCACAGAAAGGCTACTGTTCCCTCAGAGATGGAGATCTTTCCAGGCCCAGGTCTCAAGGTGTCACCGTTTTCCCAATTTGAAAATGAAGTCACACTAGAGACCACACGTAAGTACTGTATCAAAGAACAAGCCAGGCACCAAAGAATACGTGCCATGCAGAGACCTTCACACAATCACTGCTGGTTTGCTCTTTCTAGCTTATTTCTACTACTCCCCTTATTCTGACAACATTTTGAACACTGATCTGTGATCCCACCTCCTTTCATTGTCTCTCATTCCCGCAATGCCCTTTCCACTTCCCTCCATACCATCTTTTTTTTTTTTTTCTTGGTACCGCGAATTGAACTCAGGGCCTTGTACTTGGTAGGCAAGCACACTAACCACTAAGCTAAATTCCCAGCCCCCATACCATCTTAAAGCTATGGTCACTCACTATACACCTCCCTGCATAAACCCTCAACTTCCATGTTCCTTCATGCTTTGTTGAACTTTCTTGACTAAAACCTAACCTTCTCTAAAGATGTGCATATGAATATTCAAAGCAGCATTAATCACAACAAGCAAAAAGTGGAAACAGCTTATACACATCTATCAACTAGTAAAGGAACAGATAATAGAATAGTATTCAACAATAACAAGGGACAACTACTGATACATACTAACCTCAAAAACAGCCAAGGGAAAGAAGCCAAACACAAAACCATACATATTGTTTGATTCCACTTATATGAAATGTCCAGAAAAGACAAATACACAGAAACAGAAAGTAGATCAGTGGGTCAACAGAAAGTGGATTAGTGGGTCTCTGGAGTTGGGGGGGGGTGAGGTCTCTTACCAGATTGATGGAAGTGTTCTCAAACTGATTGTAGTAAAAGTTGTATAATTTAACAGATAAACTGTATTTCAGTAAAGTTGTCAAAAAAGAAAACAATCCAATCCTGGTTAAAGTTTCCTGTTTTGTGTCTTATCCATGTGGCTATAGCAATACATAGCTGGAGAAAAAAAAAAATCAACTACCTTGGCTCCATTCAAAACCTGAATGGGTTGATCCTGTCCTCCAATCATACTATATTTCTCTAGTTCTTTTTGTCTTTTACTATCCTCAACTATTTCACAACTTCTCTCGAATTTCCAAAACCTCATTTTATACTTCTTTCTCAGCTAATAATCCCACTTTCTATTACTCTGAGAAAACAGAGACCACCGAATTCTCATTATCACACCAACCTATTGCCTAGTACTATACTGTATTGTTCAGTACAGTTGCTGTGTAGCTAGTTAGACTTAAGATTAAATAAAATTTAAAATCCAGTTCATTAGTCATACGAGCCACAGGTTTTGTTATTATTGTTTTTGTTGATTTGAGACAGGATCTTGCTAAGTCACTAAATTGCCCAGGCTGGGCTCAAATTTGTGATCTTTCTGCCTCAGCTTCCAGAGTGCAGGGATTACAGATGTGCACCACATGCCCCTCTTATTAGTCACATTTTGAGTGCTTAATAGCTACATGTGGCTTGGCTACTGCACTATGCAAGACAGTCAGACACAGAACATTTTCTTTTTTAAAAAATAATTTTAGTGGTACACTTTTGGTATACATAATGATCACATTCATCATAGGGAATTTGTACCTGTACATAATATATCTTGACTCTTCTTTTTCTCCCATTCCCCTCCCACTTCCCTTCAACCAAATGCAGAACATTTTCATCACTGCAGAAAGCTGTATTGGGCAGAGTTGTACAAATGACCTGTATGTCTGCCTAAAGCCAATCCTATACTTGTGTATCTCCTTTCACCTAACTCAACAGCATTCCTCCAGCAATTTGTTCCTTTCTCCTATATCATCAGTTTTTAGCTGTACAAAAGGTTATTTTCACCAGTATATAAACATGTCCATTATTTCTTTCATTTTAAATAAAAAGGTTTGGGAAGACAAAAATGTTTAGAAACTCCTAGAACTAGTTAGCATACACAGCAATGTAGCAGGATACGAGATTAATAAACAAAAATCAATCACCTTCCTAAACACCAGCAATGAACAAGCAGAATTTGAAATTAAAAACGCAATACCATTTACATTAGCATCTTGCAAAATGAAATACTTAAATACAAATATAACAAATATGTGCAAGATCTACATGAAGAAAACTATAAAAGTCTAATAATACATTAAGAGATACTCCATGTTCTTGGACAGAATGATGCATATTATTGAGGTGTCTGTTCTTTGCAGTATAGATGCAATGCAATCCCAATCGAAATCCCAGAAAGTTATTTTGTTGATACTGACAAAAGTTTATATGGACAAAGACCCAGAATAGCCAACACAGTATTGCAGGAGAAGAAAACAAAGTTAGTTTGAAGACTGACATTACCTGACTTCAAGACTAAACCATAAAATTACATCTATCAAAACATTTTGGAACTGGAGAAAAAATAGACAAGTAAATGGAACAAAACAAAAAGCCCAGAAATGGATCCATATAAATACAGCCAACAATAAATCTCTGACAAAGGAACAAAAATAATAAAATGGTGCTGGGACAACTGGACATCCTCATTCAAAAATAAATAAATCTACACACAGATCATGTATCTATCACAACACGGGTCACAAGCCAGGCACAGCAGCATACACCTGTAATCCCAGGGCTCGGGAGACGGAAGCAGGATTGTGAGTAAAGGCCAGCTTGGGACACATAGTGAGTTCCAGACCAGCCTGGACTACATAAGACTCTGTCTCAAACAAAACAAAACAAAACAACCATTCTAAATGGTATATGAAAAGTATAAAACTCCCAGAAGGTAACACAGAAGACAATCTGCTTTGTCACTACTTTTAGTTTTGTTTCTACTTTTTAGATTGAATACCAAAGATATGATCCATTTTAAAAAAAAGAAATGATAGTCTGGACTTCATTAAAATAAAAATAAATTTGCTTTGAAGAGATATCATCAGGAGAATGAGAAGTCATACAAAGAACTCTTAAAATTCAACAATAAGAAAATGAAATTAAGAAATTAAGAAAATGAGCCAGACTTCAAAAACGTTTTACCGAAGAAGAGCTACAGATGGCAAATAAGCATATGTGAAGATGGTCTACATCATATGTCATTATATAAATGCAAATTAAAACAACCATGAGATATCACTACAAACCTATTACGAAGGCCAAAATCCAGAATATTGACAATCATAATTGCTTGCAATGACACAGATCAACAGAAACTCTCATTTATTGCAAGATGGTACAGTCACTCAGAAGATCATTTAGCAGCTTCTTAGGAAATAAAACGTATTCAAACCATACAATCCAGAAATTAAACTATATGGTATTTACCCAAAGGAGATAAAAGTATGTCCACACAAAAACTTGTACACAGACATTTATACAAGTTGAGCATCCCTAATCTAAAAATTTGAAATCTAAAATGCTCCAGAATCCAAAATTTGAGTGCTGACACAATACAAGTGGAAATTTTCACACCATGAAATTTATTTCATGCACAAAATTATTTAAAAAACATGGTATAAAATTACCTTCAGGTTATGTGTATAAAATGTATATGAAACCAAAACAAACTGTGAGTTTAGATTTGGGTCTAGCTCCAAAATATCTCATTATGTATACGCAAATATTCCAAAATCTGAAAATATCCAAAATCTGAACACTTCTGGTCCCAATCGTTTCAGACAAGGGGTACTCAACCTATAGCTGCTTTATGTATAATTGCTGTTATAGCCTGAATATTTGTGTCCTTTCAAAATTCTCATGCTGAAATCCAATCCCTAATGCTACAGTATTCGGAGGTTTGCCCATGGGAGGTAATTCAGCCTTGAAGGTGAGTCCTCAAGAATGGAATTACAGTACTGCCTTGATGAGAGGCCAGAAGCTGGCTTGCCTCCTCGCCCCACATGAAGATTACAAGGAGAAGCCGGTTGTCTGCAATTGGGAGCAGGACTAGAATCTGTGCTGGCACCCTGATCTTGGGCTTCCAAACTCCAGGACTGTGAGGTATCAATGCTCGTTATTTAAGCAGCCACATCCACAGTAACTTGTTAGAGCAGTAAGAACTAGGACAACTGCCAAAACTTTGAAGCAACCGAGATGTGCTTCAATAGGTAGATGGATAAACAAACTGTAATATATCCAGATCATGGACTATTATTCAGAACTAAAAATAAATGAGTTGCCAAGCCACAGAAAGATATGGAGAAATTTAAAAACATATTGTAGAGTAAAAGAAGCAATATGAAAAGCCTATTCACTGTATGATTTCTTCAATTTACTATAGGTGGTCCCCAATTCAGGATGAGGTTATGATGGAACGAATACATCTTAAATTTAAAATACTGTGAATTTAAAATGTATTCAATTACACCTAACCTCCTGGAAATCTCTATACCTTCCGCTCAATTTTGCTGAGAACATAAAACTACTCTTAAAAAAAAAAAAAAGGTCCAACTGGGCATGGTGGTACAAGCCTATAATCTCAGCACTCTGGGAGGCTAAGGCAGAAGCATTGCAAGTTTGAGCCTGGGCTCAAACTTAGGGAGATTCAGTGACTTAGTGAGACTTTGTGACTTAGTGAGATTTTGTCTCAAAATTATTAAAAAGGCTCAAGTGTGGCAGCACACTCTTGTAATCCCAGCACTCAGGAGCTGAGGCAGGAGGATTCCCATGAGTTCAAGGCCAGAGTGGGCTACAAAGTGAACACAAGGCTAGCCTGAACTACAAAGCGAGACCTTGTCTCAAAAAAGCAAAAAACGAAACAAAACAAAATTATTAAAAAGGGATGGGGATGTAGCTCAGTATGAAGACCTTGGGTTCAATGCCCAATACTGGAAAAAAAAAGACTAAAATGGCAAATTTTATGTTATCACAAAAAGAATACTTTAAAAGGTCAAAAATCTTCTCTATCAATTTGCCTGACACCCACCCACTAGCTATAGCCCTATTTCTCTGCTTTTCTCCTACAATAGAGAGCTTCAAAAGATTTGCTAGTTGCAACTTCCATTCTTTTACTATCTCACTGGTTTTTGGTTTTGTTTATTTGTTTTTATGGTGCTTATGGACATTAAACCCAGGGAACTGTGCACACTAGCCAAACCCTTTCTCAATGAGCTACATCCCCAGCCCTATTATCTCACTTTAACCCTTCTAATCTCTCAAGCTCCTGTATCTCTGCCACTTCGCTCAAGCTGCTTTTACCCACTACAGAATTGAATGGACAGTTGTTAGTCTTCATCTTACTGATTTATCAAAAGCTTCCAATACAGCTGATCCCTCTGACCTCAAAACATATTGTTCCTTAGGCTTCTAAGACTCTGCCCCATCCTGACTTTCCTGCTACTTTACTGATATCACTCCCGAGTTACTGTTGTTGTTTGCATTCAAAATATTTTCTCAATGTCTCGTATGTTTGGAAGGTGACTGGATCTTGAGGGTGTTATACTCATTGGTGGACTGGTCCACCATGGGTTCACAGCTGATGTGCTGTTAGGAGGAGGGGCCTACTTGGAGGAGGTGGGTCACTGGGGGCATGACCTGGAAGAGTGCATCTCCCTCCCTGGCTCCTCCCTTCTCTCTCTGCTTCCTGGCCACCACACCATGCGCAGCTTTCTTCCCTGCCAGGCCTTCCTACCATGCCCTTCCTGCCTGGGAACCAGCCATGAACTGAAAATATGAGCCAAAATGAACTTCTCCTCCTCTAATTTGTGGGTTATCAGGTATTGTGTCTCAGCTACAAGGAAAGTGACTAAGACAGTCACCTTTGTTGGTTCATTCTCCTCTCCCAAGACATATAACATTATCTTTCCCCTAACTCCAGCTACTTCGGGTATCTCACTCAGTCTCATGTTCTTAAATATAATCTAGGTGCCAACAGGTCTATCTCTAGCTCAGACAGGGCCCTTGAACTTTTAGGGTTATATATGCAGCTGCCTACTAAATAATTCTATTTGTTTGATAACTGAGATACCAAACTTAACCAAAGAGGATCTCTCAGTCTCCTAAAACCTGTTCTACTTATAGTCTTTTCCATCAGTTAATGTTAATTTTTTCAGCTGCTCATATCAAAATCCTTGGGATCATCTTTAACTCCTCTCTATCTCTCGCATCTTGAACTCAGTACATTTCTGTACATGTATCTTAAATTTAACCACATCTCACGATTTGTACTACTGTCTCATTGACCTGAACAACCCTCATCTCCCTCCTGGACTGTTGCAAAAGCTTTGTAACTGGTCTCGCTGCTTCTATACTTATTCTCTATCAATTATTTTTGGCACAGTACTGAAAAGTGTCTTCTTAAAAACAGAAGTTACGTGGCTTCTGCTCTATGGTGGCTCCTCATTTCATTGAAGATAAAAGCCTTTCAACACCCTACAAATCTCTTCAAAACCTACACTGTCATAGCCTCCTACACTCTGACCACACTGCCTGTTACTCTAGGCGCCTACTCAGCTCCAGCCTCCCTAGCCTTCTGTTGTTCCTTCCTTACGCCACAATCTTTTCACTAGCTGTTCCCCCAGATATCCACATGCCTAGCTCCCCCACCTCTTTCAAAACTTTGTTCAGGTACCACCTTTTCAGTGAGGCCTACTTTAACCACTCTAGCTAAAGGTATAACCCTCAGTTCTAGTGAACTCTCAACCTTCCTTCTAACTTGTTATTTTTTTCTTCAGCATTTATCATCTACTAATATACCACATAATTCCTTATTTATCATGTTTATTGTATGTTTCCTCTGCCCACCTCCAAATAATAAGCTTTACAGACACCCTGATGGTTCCAACTTGCTCCCACACCTGAGTGTCCAGCTCCCCTCTTACCATTAACTCTGAGACCTTGCTGAAGAGCCAGCCAAGCCCCAGTCTATTTGGCCTCTCTATTTAAGATCTAATAAGGCCTCTCCCAAGGCTGGATGAGCTTTGAATCTGAAAATAAAGGACATAAAACTCTGACTTTTCAACAGACATAGTCAATCTGCCTAACAGTATCAGAATGAATACTCTGAGGATAGCTAAGTTCATTGCCAGAATTAATTATTTTCAAACACTGATTCGAGTTTTCCATAGAACGCCTTTCTGTATTACCTGGAAGCCCTTCATTTGGATGATGTAAGAATATATTTTGCATTCTGGTGCCTCAAAAAAGAGAGCAAGATGCACCATGTATAGGTACAGAATAAATGTAATGAATGTGATCAATGTATGTAGAATGTACCAATACATGCTCTTGGTTTAAAATAAATTAAAAAAAAAAAAGAGAGCACGCTTAGATTTCTTAGAAACTGACAAAAACAAAAGATGTGTCAGGCCCAAATAAAAGAAACTGATACCTACCAGAGTCAGCCCAAGACTGGAAGTTATTCAATCCCAGAATCCAATTTTCATCCTTACTAGTCTTAGTACATCTCTTAAAATCAAATCCACATACCTAGATGCATCAAGGAATGGTCTGTGGACCAAGCTGATCCATTCTTCTCGATTAGATGAATATTTTGGCTCCCGGGGTGTTTCTCTCATGGTGTCCAAATCTACTAAATAGTGACATTTACTGATGTCTATCTGAAATACAGAAAAGCCAACTCTTTATCAGTAATTGCAAGGTCCCTGCAGGGTTATAAATAGACATCAACTGCAATCCTAAGAATTCTCACAGTTTCACAGGAACAAATATCCAAGTCTTCAATGTTACCTGTGCTCTCTCCACTCAGAAGTGTTGGGGTATTATTTAGGTTTGGTGGGGTGGGCAGCATGTGCTCATTCACTCAAATTTATATGTAAGCTTTGGGTGGTCTAACTTTGGGTTCTTAAATTCCCTAGCCCCATAGACACTTACAAAGCCACCATGAGTCCACAGCTACCTCTATTTAACCTATTTTCTGCTCACTATTGCCCACTTCCAGTATATCACTGTAATGGTTTGTGTCTAGATGTCCCCCAAAAGCCTCATGTAGTAAGAGATAGCTGGATCTAGAGTGTGTAATGCTGGGATTAAGGGCGTGTGATTACTAAATGAATCCACTGATTGGTTTAGCACTGCCCTAATCCTAGCAGCCTGGATAAAATATAAAATACAGGAAAAAGCTGGTTAGTCCCCTTGCTTGCATCCCTTGCTTCCCTTGCTGCATTCTGCCTGTCTGCCTTGCCACCCTGCCTCAGACCTAGCTGACTGTGGACTGAAACCTCTACAAACTGTGAGCCAAATAAACCTTTCTTCCCCTAACTTTGGGTGTGTGGTATTTTGTCTCAACAACGAGAGAAAAGTAACTAAGGCAATCACCCATTATTCCAGAAACTGAAAGGGCATGTCTAAACACAGATGCTATTATATGAGGATGCCCTGGCTCTCCTGACAGCCATGTGAAGTTACACGGCATCCCACAGGCAGAACAGCAATATCAAGACTATCAGTGCCTTCAAAAAGTCAACAGATGGGGATTGAGGATTTAGCTCAGTGGCAGAGCACTTGCCTAGCAAATGCAAGGCTCTGAGTTCAATCCTCAGCATTGCCCCCAAAAAAGTCAACAGAATTGACAATGGAACTGTCTTGCAGCAAAAGTTCAGTACAAATGAGATATCAGAACTGCAAGAGTAAGATGAAAAATACATAATATTAGCAGAACTAGAGTTACTCAGTTGCTCACAACATGGATACACCAGAGCTTACGGAGAATATTAATAAATGTCATTTAAATCCATATTGGTACCATGCTTCTCACAAAATTGATTAATTTAACCGAACATATTACATAATCTGTAGGATTCTTCTGTGCTTAAATAGTTCACCTCAAATTAAACTCACATTCTGCCTCTTCTCTCCAAGCCATTAGAACATTTAGTGGCCACAGGAGGGGAAAAAAAATTATACAAGTTTCTATGGGGTAAAATAAAACCCAAAAAAGGAAAAAAGGCTACTAATGTGGTCTGTTAAAAATAAAAAAAAAGTAAATATCAAAGAAAGGAAAATATTTTTTGATTTATTTGACATGCAAACTGTGTTACATATATATTAAAATCATTATAACAAAGCCCATAAAAGATTATCCTATTTTATAAATAATATAAATAAGTCAAGACTCAAATTAACTTCATTTTTTCAACATACATATTTTAAGACCCTATGATGTACTAGCCATTAAGTTAGAGTTAAGGATACAGAACCAAATAAATAAGATACCATATTTGTCCTAAAAGGATTTACATTTCTGACCAAAATCACATGAACATATAGCAGAGCCATATCTGGAGCCAGGTCAGTATAACTTCAAAGACCGTATCTCAAGATTGCCCCCCCCCAAAAAAAAAAAAAGACTGAATGAGAGGAAAAGAGTTTTCAAAGCTCATCTGGATGTTTCTTAAAAATTAAAATGGGAGGTCTCTCAGAAGTAGAATGTTTGCCATGCCCTAGGTTTGATCACCAGCACAACAAAAATTAGTCAAGTAATTAATTTAAAGAGAAGTACTCTTAGGTTATCAGGTTTCAGTTAAGAGAGAGACCACCATCTCTCCAAAAGAATTAAATGCATCATACCACAGGGATACATGCACAGCCACGTTTATAGCAGCACAGTTTGTAATAGCTAAATCTTGGAAACAGCCCAAATGCCCATCGACTGAGGAACGGATAAATAAAATGTGGCCTTTTTACACAATGGAGTACTACTCTGCCATAAAGAACAATAAGCTTGAGATATTTCGAGGTAAATGGATGCATCTTGAGACCATACTCATAAGTGAAATAAATCAGACACACATGTTTAAATACCGCACTGTTTCTCTGGTGTGAGAAACTGAAAGTGTAAATAAAGACTAAAATGTATTATATTGGGAAAGGGAAGAAACTGTTCAAATGGAAAGGGGAACAAGGGAGAGAAAGGGGGAAGGAACCGAAGGGCAAGAGAAATAAGGAACAGAAGGAAAAAATGGAAACAAAGCTTTTGTAAATAAGGAGGGAGGTGGGGGAAGAGGGGAGGGCAATGGGTAAAAAAGAAGCAGCAAGATGTATCATGTACAGGTACAAATCCCCTATGATGAATGTTATCACTATGTATGTCTAAAATGTACCATTAAAATAAAATTTAAAAAAAGATAGAGACCACCTCAAACATGAATAGCTCTTTAGAAAATTTCATATTTAATAGTGAATGATTCAAAGATTTTCCTTTGGGATCAGGAGTAAGTCCCGATGACTTGCTATCACTATTCTGTTCAACATTGCACTAGAGGTTCTAGTTAGCAGGGTAAGGTAAGAACAACATGAAAAGGGTATAAGAAATGGAAAGGAAGAAACAAAACTCATTCATCACAATGATATGAATTGGTATGAATACAGATAAATTTTTGGAATTATTAAGAGAGTTAGACTTTATGATATAAAAATCAATGTCCTCTATTCAACAGCAATAAACAAAATTAAATTCTGTAACAATTTGCAAGGATTTGAAAATATTCGCCTTGAAATAAACCTAATAAGTGATGGGAGTACTATAAAATTATAGAATTTTACTGGTATTTTACTGATCATCCACTGATTGATTTAAAATGTGGTATATAGATATAATTATATATTATATATAAGATATATAATGGATACACCAGAATGCCAATTCTCCAAGACGGAAAGTAAAAGTCTTTAGGGACTGAAGAACTTAATGAGTATGGGTTTTTGAGGGGAGGAGGAGGGGTGATGAAAATGTTCTAAAATTAGTTATTGGTGATGGCTGCATGACATTACAAATGTAATAAAAGCCGTTGAATTATATACTTAAGATGGTAAATTTTACTATGTATATTTCACCACAATTTTTTTTTTTTTTTTTTTTTTGTGCTGGGGATCGAACTCGGGTCCTTGTGCTTGCAAGGCAAGCACTTTAACCGCTGAGCTAAATCCCCAGTCCCTTCACCACAATTTTTAAAAAGTCATTGAAGTGGTATGTTTTATTTCAAAAAATGGTTGACAGACAATAAAACAGATCTTATTAGTGGATATACCTTATTCCTCGATGAAAAATACTATTATAAAGATGTCAATCCTAAAAAGATTGATTAATTAAATACAATCTCAGTTAAAATGCCAACAGACATGTGAAACTTGACAAGGTAATTCTAAAATGTACATGGAAATGCAGGACAAGAATAGCCATAGTAGGGCTGGGGATTTAGTCCAGTGGTTAGAGTGCTCGCCTTGCAAGCTCAAGGCCCTGAGTTCGATCCCCAGCACCAAAAAAAAAAAAAAAAAAAAACAAAAGAATAGCCAAAGCACTCTTAAAAAAGAACATTCTTAAAAAAGAACAAGGCTTACTTACTATAAAGCTATAGTAATTAAGATAATGAGGTATAAGGTCAATAGACTAATGAGCAGGAACGACGAGCCTAGCACAGGTGCAGGCATATAAGAAACTTGATGTAACAGAAGTGATACTACAAAGCAGTGGGGAGTGGGTGGTCTTTCCACTGGAACAACTCAATATCATTAAGGTTAAAATAAAACTGAACCCCATCCTGACTCTACATACAAAAATCAACTTCAGATGCATTATAGACATTAAGGGACAAAATAAACTGATAAACTTCTTGGAAAAGAATATAGAAAAGGAGCCAGGCATAGTGATGCCACATCTGTAATCCTAGCACTTAGGAGGCTAAGGCAGGAGGATTGCCGCAAATTTGAGGCCAGCCAGGACTACACAGCAAGATCCTGTCTCAAAAAAAAAAAAAAAGAGAGAGAGATATGTGTGTGTGTGTATATATATATGAAAATATCTTAAAGATCTTAGGGTAAAAAGACTTTTTAGACAAGATACAAAAAACATAAAAAGAAATGATAGATAAATTTGACTACATTAAAATTAAGAGTATCTATTCATCAAAAGATACATTAAAAGAGTGAAAAGACAAGTACAGAATAGAAGATACCATACATTTAACCTTCTGGGATTCATATCTAGAATATATATATAAAGAATTCTTTCTAATCAACCAAATAAAAACAAATCACCCAATTTAAAAATGAGCAAATCCCCCTATGATGAATGTTATCACTATGTACCATCGAAAATGTACCATTAAAATAAAATTTAAAAATTAAAAAAAAATGAGCAAATAACTTGAGTAAGTACTTCATAAGAACTCTAAATGGCCAAAACAAATTTAAAAATACTCAATCTCATTAGTAACCAGGAAATGCAAAATGAAATCACAAGGAAAAAATATAATATCAAATATGACCAGAACAGGCAGAAACAATTAATATTGCTGGCAGGATATTAAGTTGGTATAAAATCTGTATCAACTGGCAGAATCCTCTAAAGCTAAAAATAGGCATCTTCTATAACTTAGCAATTATAGAAAATGAGTTAATACCTAAATCTACATATTACATTGCATCACATGAAATAATTAATATTTGATGTTTGATCCACAAAAATGCTGTGTGTGGTTCAACCTAAACTATACACAACAGAAATGTCTGCATCCAAAGACAAGTTCAATAAAGTGATTTTATTTGTAGCTGGCCCAGACTGAAAACCAACCAAACATTCATCACAGTAAAAAAATAAATGAATTAGAGTTCAGTCACACACTGAAATACTGCATCCTAATGAAAGATAACTACAGTTCTATGCAATAACATATGTGAGTAGATCAAGACACAAAAGAGTAAATGCAGTATGATTCAGGCAAAATATACCTAAATCATTTAGGGACACATGTAAATGTGGTATGTCAAAAGATAAAAGCAAAGAAATGATTACCGTAAGTTAGCAGACTGTCTCTGAATGAGGGTATGAAAGTGATCAAAAGGAATTACTGGGGAGCTTTTAGATGCTGGGGATGTTCTATCACTTAACTAGTGACAGCTGCATAGGCACTTGCTCTGTCATTATTATTAGTTTACTGTATACTTAAATTTTGTACATATTTGGGTTCATAGATTATAGATATTGAAGGTTTTAAAAACATGCATGCAAGAGCCACTTGGTCCTCTCTAGCTTATAATAAACTGTTTTTTCTCAACTTCTACCTCCCAGCAATGTTCTTGTTCTCTCCCAGCTTTATTTATATGTTAAAAAGTACTTCAGTCTCACATCTGTCTCTACATATGTGCTATTCCTCCAGGGGAGAGAAAGCACACTGAGAATTGACGTCAGACCCAATTCCATTCCACATAACTCTCTAAAAATGATCCTTTACATAAACATTTCAGGAAGTAGTCTTTTTTGTCTGAACACCCACTCTGTAGCTCCCAAACACTGTAAGAACATGACAGAATTTTTTTTTTTTTTTTTTTTACAAAGCCTTTACAAGTGCCATGCCCTGGTAATCAATAGAACCAGCAAGAGGCAGGGACTTTTATGGTCTCATGCTTAGCCTCCTTCAAGGACAGAGCCCTCAGTATGACATTTCCATATCTGACTTCAGCCTGCCTTTTTCTAGCCAGGCAAACTACAGGTCTGCTTATCAAGATCTGGTGTTGGGTACACAGTCTGACAGAAATGTGAGTGATAACTAATTAATACCCAACTATCGCAGTCATCTTAGGCTTCACTTACATTATCTCTAAGTAAATGCCACTTAAATTCTATGTAAAAGTCTTAGAAAGATATGAAGGCAAAATCATATTAATTAAGATAGTAATCCATTAAAAATCTGACCTCTGGCGCTGGGGATTTAGCTCAGTGGTTAGAGTGCTTGCCTTGCAAGCGCATGGCCCTGAGTTTGATCCCTGGCACCAAAAAAAAAAAAAAAAAAAAAAAAAAAATCTGACCTCTTTTTTATTCTTTCTGGGAAGTAATTGCTAAAAACTAAAACCCACAAGGATGAAGGCCTGTGCAAGACAAGGATGATCAAGGGTAGGTTCTCCATTAGAGGAAAAATAAGGTTATTAGAAAAGGAGTTTACAGTCAGCAGGCCTACAGTGCAGATCCGGGCACTACCACAAACTAGCTCGTGACCCATACTCATTTAAGTGTTTTAAACTGCAGTTTCTTCTTATGTAAAATAAACATAATGCTACTTATCTCAAAAAGTTTTAATGAGGATTAAATGAGGTGAATTATTTAAGTAAAACTGGTAAACTGTATAGAATAACACAAATAGCTGGAATGTTAGCAAGAATCTTTGGCAAGATCTGCGAAATGTGAGAATTTAACTGATAGAAATGGACTCTGGAGGATTAGAGCCTATTAAAATGAATTACTCTTGTCTCAATCTAGATTGGTATCTACTGTCAATTCAAGCTGAACTCAACATGCACAATGAAAGGGCTACAACATTAACTACTCATAGTCCTTGATTAGCAATGAATTAGCAGCATCCACTGAATTCTATCAAAAGCAATCCTATGAGTATCATCAAAGCATTTGTTAAATACGAATTTTGGGAATCTTAAACTAGATGATACAAAATTGCTTAAAGAGAGCTAGGGATGTAGCTCAGTGGTAGTGCTTACTTAGTATGCACAAGGCCCTAGGTTCAATCCCTAGCACCACCAAAAAAGCAAAAAAAAAAAAAAAATTGCTGTAGGACATGTCCCTGTTCTTAAATATATATATATATATATATATATATATATATATATATATATATATATGGGCTGGGGATCAAACTCAGGGCCTTTCACTTAGCTAGGCAAGCACTCTACCACTTGAGCTAAAACCCCCCAGCCGCTCTTAAACTTGTAATTTAGGTCAAAAAATAACACTGGCATATATGAAATATAGACAGTAAGTATTATAATACCAATTAGTTCAAAAAAGAAGAGATCGTTGAGAACTACAGTAGTTGAAAAGATGTTAATGTTAATGAAAGAAGCCAGATATGGCAGTGCACGCCTGTAATCCCAGCATTCTGAGAGGCTGAGGCAGGAAGATTGCAGGTTTGAGCTAAACCTTGGCAACTCAGCAACTTAACAGGACCCAGTCTCAGAATAAAAAAAGGACCGGGGATGAAGTTCAGTGCAAAGGTCCTGGGTGCAGTCCCTATCAACACACACACACACACACACACACACACACACACACGAGAAGAGAAAAGGCCAAAATGAACATGAGCATGGTTTACAGGGGGAGTGGAAAAATATCTGCTGGTTTCAGAAGGTGTGTGCTAAGAAAGAAAACCAGAGACTCTGAGCACTTGATAATAGAGGACTCAAATGAGGAGAACTGGATCTTGAGTATTAGTAATCTAAGTTTTTCAGCCAAGAAGTAAAATGATGAAAACTTGGTTTTAGAAAAAGGAGTTTATCCTGGGTAGAGTGGAAAGTGGAACAAGGAGCTGTGGGGAGAAAAGCTGAAGCAAGGACTTTAGTTACTAATGTAGTATTCAGATGTGAAATGATAAAATGCCTTCTTGAATTTCTATTGTAGTAAAAATGAAAAAAGAAGAAAAGCCAATCTATTTAAAAGAAAATCAATGAAACCAAGCTTTCTAATCCAGGGAACTGGGAGGAAAAGGGGTTGCAGTGAGAAGTCGGTTTGGGTGAGATTGCAGAAAGATGGCAACTTGAACCTTGTACCTACTGAAATGGGAAGAAGTATGCTGTGTTCGAATGACAGAAAAAAAGTCAGTAAGACTAGACAGTTGCTTTCTGGAACACTCTCAGCTGCTATTTCACAAATTCCTGCTCCTATTTCAGATTTCAGCTAAAAATTATTTCCTTAAGGAAGCCATCACTGACCATTTAAACTAGGACAAGTCCCCAAATTACATGTGCTCATAGCAACCAGTGCTTCGTTTTTTAAATTTTATTTTAATGGTACATTTCACTATGTGTACATAGTGATAACATTCATCATAGGGAATTTGTACCTGTACATGATATATCTTGCTGCTTCTTTTTATCCCGTTCCCCTTCCCTCTCTTCTCCTCTCCTCCCTCCTTATTTATAAAAGTTTTGTTTCCATTTTTCCTTCTATTCCTTATTTCTATTGTCCCTCTGTTCCTTTCAGTACTTTTTAAAACATTTCATAATTACAATCTATGAATTCATTAGGAAGTTCACTGTAAACGCTATAAAGTCTGGAACTGCCATCTATGCTAGCACAGTACAAAGCACTCCACAGGTGCTAAGCATATATTTAGCAAAGGTACACAATGCATGGAAGAAAACTGAAAGAAAGTGAAAAGAGGGAAGAAAGAGTAAAAGAGTAGAGTAAGGGTGAGAAGGGAACAGAAAGGAGCAGAAGACCACAAATTAAGTTTGAGAAAATGCCTGTCACACTGGCCTGAAGGGGTGGGAGATTCAAGAACAGAAAGGACCACTGGAGAGGATGCAGAAGAAGAAGCAAAAGAGAAACAGTTTCAAGAATCAGGGTGGAGAGTGGATTTCAAACTAAACAGAAAGGCTATGAGAAAGCTGAAGACTCAGAAAAGGTAACTGGAATAGGTTCAACAATTGTAGCAAGTAAATTTGCTGCAGTTAAAATGTTATGGGGGGACAAGAAAAGAATTAATAGTCCAACCTCCTATTCTCAGTGACCTCCTTGCTGTCTCTCCAGCTGCCTAAGCTGAGCCTCACAAGTCTTAGAACAGGAAGGATGTGAATTTGCATTCAGGCATCTATCAACTGGAAATGACAATGACGCACATAGCTGTAAAAATAGAGATCTCTCGCAAGGGCTGATGCAGAGTTCAGGGAACATTGCAGAGAAATCATCTCCACAGAAAAGACAGATTGTATTTATCAAACTTCACTCAAAATTCTCTGGTAAACAACCACTGTAACAAATTCTGTTCAAAATTCTACAAGGAATCTTGCACCGGGCGTGGTGCTGTAATCCCAGCTCTCAGGAGGCTGAGGCAGGAGGATAGCTGCAAGTTCAAGGCCAGCCTGGGCTACATAGTGAGTTCAAGGCCAGCCTGCTGCATAGCCAGACCCTGTCTCAAAAAAAAAAAAAAAGATTCTACAAGGATAAGGTGAAAGAGCCATTGAACTTAATTGGCCTGTAACTTTCAAGGCACGGATTAAAGCTGGAAAAAAATATTTAGACATTTTGCCCATAGCTAAGTAAAGTTTGGTACTAACTGAGGCTATCCAATGGTAGCTATGTTTGACATATGCCATTAATTCTTTTAATATTTAACTTTGGGCAGTACTCAGACTGTCATTTTTCCAAACACATAATAAATTCTGATTCATCATGTCTCCTCATATCCTTCTGTGAGGAACTATGGCAAGGCTCAAGCCCTCTGATAGTTGAGCATCATAAGCTCTGTGAAAGCACAGATGGGTCTTTGTTTATCACTACTGTACCCCTGGTGACTGGCAGCATACCTGGCATATCTCAGCCAGTACAAAAGTACTTGTGGAAGGGAAAAAGGGTCAGCAGCTATACCAGGAGGCTGAACAACTTCAAAGACAAAGCCATTCAAAACTGTGACCAACTATCTCTCAGTGACAAGAATTTCTTCCCTTAGTTTCTAGCCCTGAAGACAATCTATTTCTTCCATATTTAATCTTTATATAAGAAAGATCAAATCCTATTATAATCAATCTACTAAACATCCCTAATTAGCTAAATGAGTTCAAGCTCCAGCAAACTATTAATTTGTGCAAGAGTAGAAAATCTACCCTAACAACATTAGGTTTACTTATATATTTTACAGAATGTAAAATTAAAGAGAGGGACAAACTCATCCTATTATAGGGAGTCCACACCCTCAATAACAGCATTAACCCACTCCTGAGGACGACATTCCGTATCCCAACACAGTATCCAACACCGCCCCTCAGGCTCTACCTCCCAAGATCACTGCACTGCAGGACCAAGTTTCAAAAACATGAACACAAACTTGCAAAACATGAACTTCTCAAACATGAAACATTAACATTCAAGACATAACATTAAATCACATTCAAAAGGATAGTCCATGCTCTTCTCAATGAGTAAACAGTTTATTAGAGATAATCAAGTGCAATTGTGCAAACTTGCAGAACTTTCTGCACATAAAGAACTTCTCTGAGAAGATACCTTTGAACTCCATTTTATTTTATTTATTTTTTTTTTTGTGCTGGGGATCGAACTCAGGGCCTTGTACTTACAAGACAAGTACTTTAACCACTGAGCTAAATCCCCAGCCCTCAACTCCATTTTAGCCACAATCTTTATTATAAAAAAATACAGGCTGGAGATTTAGCTCAGTGGTTAGAGTGTCTGTCTGCCTAGCAAGCACAAGGCCCTGAGTTCGATCTCCAGCACCAAAAAACAAAACAAAACAAAAAAAATTTTTAAAAATCCTATTGCATATGCTTTACCACATTTGCATATGGATTATATCAACAAGTAACCCATAAAGGAAACTAGCATCTGAAGCATGTAACTCTCCAAAATAACCAGGAAAAAAGCACAACATGATAGAGTACAGCTCTGTAACCCTTTCCTCTAAATGCCGCTTTTTTTTTTTTTTTTTGTGGTGCCGGAGATCGAACTCAGGCCCTTGTGCTTGCAAGGCAAGCACTCTAATCACTGAGCTAAATCCCCAGCCCTAAATGCCGCTCTTTAAATGCATCCAGTATTTCCATTTGCATCAGGAAATGGGACCACTAAATACTCTGCCTCTATCTCTGTGATTTAGGAAAGTCATATAACCCAGGCTGAGAGGTTTTACCATCTCTAAATAGCTCAGACTACAAATCACTACGATCTCTCTTAACTCTAAAAAAGGATCACTGTAAAGAAACTAATTTTATCACAACTGTAAATACAGTCCAGATCATTGATTCTACTCTTCTCTAAACTACTAGTGCTTGTCATTAGATATATTTCCATATTGAAAGGCAGCTCTGCATTGGAAGTAATAAACACACAGTCTGCATTTTATGTTACCAAGACTTAGGCAATTAGAAACTCTACATCTTACTTCTAGCACTGAACATAGTTGAAGATATATATTTGTCTTGAATGCCAAAACCAAATAAAAATAAGAGCTGGGCGTGGTGGCACACACCTGTAATCCCAGTATTTAGGAGGCGGAAGCAGGAGGATCGCCATGAGTTTGAGACCAGCCTGGGCTACATCCTCTCTCAAAAAAAAAAAAAAAAATCACTCAGTCCTTTTATTTTATTTATGTCAAGAAGCTAATTAAAAACAAGATATTATCATTTTTAAATACAGAAAAGGATAGAGAAATTTCATGGGCTTGCATGCCTGCAAAATTCTACATTTTTGCAAGGCTTCTTTAACTCCAAGTGCTTTATCAATATAAAAGATATAATTTAGGAATATGCCACATGTCTTACCTGTAGAGCCCAGAATCACCACATAGATCTATTCTGAAGTTGAGTGATAACAAATACAGAGAGATCTGACAGCTGTTTCCCTTTTGCCATTGTTTGGATGTTGTTTGTCCCTCAAAGGTTCATGTGTTGGCAGTTCAGTCGTCAGTGTGTGTTGTTAGGAGGCAGGACCTTTAAAACATGGGGCTTACTGGGAGATCTGAAGGTTAATTGGGGGTGAACCACTGAAAGGCCTGGAACCCAGTCTCTCTCTGGCTTCCTGTTTGGCAATGGGATCTCTTCCTCCCACACAAAACTCCTGCCTTTGCCATCCACTATGAGGTAATACAGGCATAGGGCCCCCTTACCAGAGCCTGTGCCATGCTGTTCAAACTTTCATCCTCCAAAAGTATGTGGTAAATAAAATTTTCTTTGTCAAGTTAATCTGCCTCAGCTATTTCATTATAATAACAACAAAAAAGTAATACATCTTCCTACTGCTCGTATCAAACATCATTAATCAATTGTAGCATTCTTCTATTGAGTCTAGACACAATCTCATCGTGCTTTTCAACCCTGGGCTCCAGTCAGCCAATACCAGTTGATCAGAAATGTACAATGAAATGAAACTGCTTGCAGCCAGGAGTTTGAGACCAATCAGACAATACAGCCAGACTGCCAGGAAGGAAGGAAGGAAGGAAGGAAGGAAGGAAGGAAGGAAGGAGGGAAGGAGGGAAGGAGGGAAGGAGAGAAGGAGGGAAGGAGGGAAGGAGGGAAGGAAGGAAGGGAGACTCAACTGCACGGTTTCTCTTATATAAGAAATAAAAAATATAAATAATTTAAATAGCAAAATAAAAGACGGATGATAGGAAACAGGCAGGCAGACTTTTCAGAAATGGGAAGAGGATCTGGGAATGGCAGGGAGAGAGGAGGGCAAGGAGGATAAGCAGAGGTAAAAATTATTAAAATGTAAAATGTATATGAACCAATTCTCCAAGGTGAATATAATCACAAACATATATCAATAAGAATATTTTTTAAAAGAAAAGGAAGAAAGAAGGAAAGGAGGGAAAGTAAAAATGAAAGAAAGAAAGAAAGATAAAGAAATAGGAAGGAAAAAAAGAAAGGAGAGAGAGAGAGAAAAGAAGGGAAGGAAAAGGAGAGAGGGGAAGAGAGGGGAAGGAAAGGAAAGGGAAAGGAAGAAAAGAGTGCACGGAGATCAGTACCCACAGTGATGGAACTACAATACAAGAGAAGTCCAATCTGGATTTTATCTCTTAGTTCTCAACATCATATTGCAAATTAAACAAACCTCCCACACAAATAAAATGTACACTTAGGCTGAATGCAGTGGCACACACCTATGACCCTAGGACTAAAGAGGCTGAGGCAGGAGGAGTATAAATTCTAGGCCAGCCTGGACTACACAGTAAGATCCTGTCTCAAAAACAACCAACCAAAACAAAGCCAAAAATGCAAATTTAGGAACTGAGAAATCATGAAAGATTGTGGAATTTCCTTCGTATTACAACAAATTCGAGATTTCTTTTGTAAATTTTACTTTTAAAATATCAGTTGGTAGAAAATATCTTAAAATATATCTATGGTATAGAATAAGATTAGTACTTATGACTAAAGTCACTATCATTATCAAAAAAGGCTCATCAAGTACTAAATCAGGAAATGAAAAATAAATCACACAGCTTTTGGAGGGGTGCTGGGGGTCAAACTTAGGGCCTTGGGCCTGCTAGGCCCGTACTCTACCACTGAGCTAAATCCCTAAACCCAATCCATAGCTTTTAGAGACATTCCACTTTAGAATTAAGTGGAGCTATGTATACAAAAAGTCACATACCAATTTCTATCAAATTTTTCTTTAAGGGTTTTATATCATCATTATAATTTAAGAGGGAGGACAGGAAAACAAATACATAGATATCTGCCCTTTAGGAGCTTAATACCTAATATGAACAATATTAGATACACAAATTTTACACGTCATTACACACTAAAATAAAGGTATTAACAGTAAAGCCTAAATGAAAAGGTAATGGCAGGAGGCTGAGGCGGGATTGCTATATGAGGCCAGGCTGAGCTACATAGTGAGTTCAAGGCCAGGGTGAACTATATACAGAGACCCTATCTCAAAAAAACAAAAAACAAAACAGAAAAAGTAATGGGAAGTTAATTTTCAATTACCCAGAGTTGATAAAACATGCTCATAAAATCTCTATTATAATTTTATCTGCTTAATCAATTAGCTAAATGATATTATCAGTTCCTAGTACATATTTCACAAATTTTCCCATACTTCTTTTTAGTGCATATTGTTATACAGATAATGGATTTCATTTTGGTGGCTTAGTATTTGCACATAGCATATTTTGATCATTTTTAAATCCTCATCTCTGCCCTCTTACCGATTTTGCATTTTTTTGAGGGATGTTCATATTCATCCCCTCTATTACCCACCCTTATAACCCCTTCCTCTCCCCTCAATTCTCTTCCTCTTATCTAATAATAGTTTTCTTTCTACTTTTCTGCCGTATTTTTAGATTCTCTATATTAGGGAGAACATGAAATATTTATCTTTCTGAGTCTGGTTTATTTTGCTCAACATGATGGTCTCCAGATGCATCCATTCTTCTGTAAATAACAAAATTTAATTGTTTCTATGGCTGAGTAATACTCCGTTGTGCATATATGTCACCTTTTCTTTATCCATTTATCTACTGATGGGCACCTAAACTGGTTCCATATATTGGTTGTTATCAATTGTGGTGCAATAAACATGGACACACAAGTATCCCTATGGTATGATGGCTTCAATTTCTTCAGGTATATACCAAGAAATGATATAGGTGGATCACATGGCAGCTCTAGTTTTCTGAGGAACCTCTATACTGATTTCTATAGTGGCTGTACTAATTTATTCCCATCAGCAAGGTAGAAGGGTTCCTTTCACCTTGCATCCTCACCAGCATTTATTGTTTTTTGTATTCTTGATAGTAGCCACTCTGACTGGGGGGCGATGGAATCTCAATGTAGTTTTGATTTGCATTTCCCCATTTTTTATTTAAGAAGAGGGACTATCTTTATAAACCCAAATCTTTTCACACTTACTTTCAAAAGAATGTAAATTCAATAGATGAAATTCTACCCAGGTTAATGTTTGCATCAAGTTATGAAATTGTAAGACTTGGAGCTGGGGATTTAGCTCAGTGGTTAGAGTGCTTGCCTTGCAAGCACAAGGCCCTGAGTTCGATCCCCAGCACCAAAAAAAAAAAAAAAAAAAGGAATTGTATGACTTGCTCCTGGCTTGAAATGTTGGGAACGCTTTGACTTAGTTTTCCATAAATGACACTGACTGGGGAATTTAGAATCATCTGTGTGAAACAGATATAACAAAGCTAAAAGAAAAGTTTTCCATCTTCCTGCAATATATTAATTTTGGTAAGAAACCAGCTAAGATGCAAACATGTTAAATACTAACCTCTGCCAGTTGATAATAGTAAGAAAAGACAGAAGAAAGTTAGGCATGATCCCTGCCATCCAGGAACTTAGTACTTGGTTCCTAACAGGCTAATCTTTATAACTAATGGGGTCTGAGGAAGCCTCTCTTTACTTCAAGAGAGTTAAAGGAGATTAAATGGAGGGCTATTTCGATATTCTAGTTAATTTTTCTTAAATCATCTGCTCTGTATATCCTTAAGTTAGGTACCATGGGGATTTCAACGAATTAAGATTAAGGACAAAGATGTGAACTCTTACTCTTTTTTTTTTTTTTTTTTTTTGGTACCGGGGATCCAACTCAGGGCCTCATGCTTGCAAGGCAATCACTATAACCACTGAGTTAAATCCCTGGCCCAACTCTTATTCTTAAATAACATATAATTTAGTGAAAAACAGTTACATAGGTGAGTATGTGTGAACAAATGAAACAGGGAACAAGTGAAAAATGCTCATGCCCGATTAACTAAAAGAGAGAAACCTTTTATCGTTCCATTTTCCCTAACCACTAGATGTCTTCTCATCCTTCAAGCCTTTGTATATACTATTCCTTTTGACTAGAATGTCAATTTCTGCTTCCTACACCAGGGAATTCTTAATCATCCTTTAAGACCCAGCTCCTGTGCTGTATCTTAATGAAGCTGTTCTCCAGTAGAGAAGCAAGAAGAGTCCTTCTCCTTTCTCTGTGCTCCTACAGCATATTATAGCAGTTGCTATACTTTAATATTTTAGGTTTGTCTGTCCTAGTAGACTCTGAGGGTAAGATTTGTGTCTTTTTCCAAAACCACTATAGGTTTATCAAAATAATATATATGCACAATTTAAAAGCTTAAGTAGAACAAGAAACCACTTATGAAAACATCAGTTCCCTCCTTAATACCCTGGTCCAGCTGCCCAGAGACAATTACTCACAATTCTTCCAGGTGTTTCTCCTGATAGCTTTTTTAAAAAAATTATTAAATAATAATATATACTAACTTCTTTGGTATTTTTTTTTTTTTTTTTTTTTTTTTTTTTGAGCTGGGGATCGAACTCAGGGCCTTGTGTGTGCTAGGCAAACACTCTACCACTTGAGCCAAATCCCCAGCTCTTCTTTGGTATTTGAAATATCCTGGTATGGATCTTTTCTCATTCATCATTTTGGATAATTTTGTATGGTTTCAATCTGAAAACTACTGTCTTTCAGTTCTGAGGGTCTTCTCCCATGATCCTCTCCTCCATTTCATCTATTCATTCTTTTGCTCCTTTTCTTTATATCTTATCTCTTTGTTGTACTGTTATTATGATATGGATAATACCACAATATATATCAGCCAAATCATAATCGATCGATTGGTTCATTCATTTGAAGATGGGAGTCTCACTATGTTGTTCAAGAGATCCCTGCCTCAGCCTCCCAAGTAGCTGACACTGCAGGAGCCACTGCTCCCAGCTTCTGCTGACTGATAAAATCTCCATCACCTTATGTTTAATTTCTAGAAGCTCTTATTTCCAGATGGTTTCCTTTACAAAGCATTTATTTTTGTTTTATGAATCCCAAACTTTTCATCTATCAGGGAACATTGATTACAGAAATTTAAATTTTTTCATCCCTCCTACATTTTTTGTGTTTCTTCTAATTTCTCCCCTCTCAGTCCCAGCCCCATATAAAGGACAGATAATTATACTTTGTCACCTCTGTATTTTCAGAACACAGTCAGAGACCATAAAAAGTTGAATGAACGAGTGAATGAACTGATGAAGCAACAGAATGAAAACCACTTAAAAATGATTAAGAATGAAAAAGATAACTGAAGATTGAAGATTAGCATTATTGTGTCACTAAGATTCATAGATCATTATCTTCATAAGTTAGGAATTCAAAAGCCTGGTGGGACTGCCCCTAGCAACAGGCAGTCTTTATAGCATACTCACTAGATGGGGCTTTCTGTTCAGATCCCAACAACAGGCAAATTAACTTTACTTAAATTTTTATTTAATTCTTTAACTCCTCTCCTGCCTGGAAGAGTTTAACATAATCTACATGACTTATCCATTGTAGCATCCTCTTTAGTTTCAGATTCCTAAAAATATTTTTCTTCAGAGCTTGTAAAATATATCCATTTTTTCAAAGCAATCTAGATCTAGTTTATAGACAGAGCAGCAAAGGAAGTCTTAAATGAAATGACTTCAGAAGAGGCCAGAAGGCTGGGGATTTAGCTCAGTGGCTAGAGTGCCTGCCTTGCAAGCACAAGGCTCTGAGTTCGATCCCCAGCACCAAAAAAAAAGGAAGAGGCCAGAAGACTAAGAGGCAAAAAACAACGAAAATTCCCAATTCTGAAAGTTCTTCTTGCACTCAAAGAGAAACTTGAGGTCACTTGAAAACATAATTGTAAAAGACACCAGAGACCACTCGACAGTTTTCCTCAAATGATGAAAGTAAATCATGATTATTGAAACCACAAGAAAATTATAATATTCTCCCCAAAGAGAAAATCACCCAAAGGAAGATACATACTGTTAGTGTATATCACAGACATTTTTCTCTACAGATAATGATTTTTCCTCACAAAATCTGGAGATACACACACACACACACACACACACACACACACACACACACACACTTTTACTGTCACTGTTTTTAGTTTGAGCTTTAAATCAGTTTAAATCCCTATAATACCAACTGTCTATTTCCCTTTAGGTCTAAAAGCTAAAGTAACGCTAGTTGATCAGAATCAAAAATCAAAGTTTCTTCTCTCAATTTTATGAATATCTCACACTGCAAAATCTGAGAACACTCTCCATAACCACATCATTACAATTCAAAAATCAAAAGACTAGATTTAAATCTGCTTTAAGTGTAACCAAAGAGCTCATTTTTTTGTTTCTTCAGATTTAATCATTCTTTCTTGCATCAAAAATAACAAAATTGTAGGGTAACATTAACACATGATCATGAAACAAAAATGTGTTTCATTTCATTAGTCAGAGTCTACATATCAACCAGCTGTCGAAGCTAAAAATATGCCTTAATTTAAAATTTTGTAAAACACAAGCATTTAAGACTCATTTTGAAAGAAACGTGACTTCTCTCAGTTTCTACCAACCTACTGGCAGCTTTGAAGAAGAACAAATGAACACCTCTAAAGCAAGAAACCGGTGATGGTGGAGAAACTCAAGCTAATTTATCACTAATTTTACACTGTTTACACACTATTGATAAATACATGCTAAGGGCGACAATTTAATGCCACCACAATGGAAACAAAAACAAATGTACATTCTCAAAGAAAGAAAAGTGTCTGAGGCCAAGTCACCAATAATAAAAAGTATGCATTTTGTCAAGAGAAGAGAGAACTAAAAAGAGGTAGGCAGTAATAAAGAAGTCACAGCTTTTCATCAGCTAGAATGTAAACAGTGTCAAAGCTGGAGTCTGCAGTGATAACTTCTCTACTCTCAAACATCAGCACAGTAGAGTGGTCTCTAACAGATACTCATCTCCTCTGAGACAGAAGCAGCAGGTCACTTTTTCTCTCATCATGAGGTCCCACTGCCCAGGATTCAAGTTTCAAGGTAAACTTTGCCATCGTGAAATATGTGATAAGAAAATAGGTAATGAGATAAACTGAAATATAAACATTCCAACTGAATTTCTGGTGTAGTTAATTCAAATTGGAAAGAGATGCAAAGAAATGTGAAGGATCTTGGAAATTACCAGTCACTTAAAAAAATACATACTTCTCTTCTCTCCAGAAAAGACTCATACTCCCCTAACTCCTGAACAGGGCTCTTGCCACTATACCATGCTGCCAGTCATCAGTATTCTCCAGGATATCTCCTTTATTGAAAAAGGAACACAGGGGCCTGCAGGAAACATTTGAAAGGGAAAGAGGTCAAGTGTTTTTCTGGCTTTTATTTCCTTTTTTAGATATACTCCAGCTAAATTCAAAAAAACAGTTGTCACCCAGAGACAAAGACTGCCTTATAGTTTCTGCCCCACATATAGCCTTGCTAAAAATACATGTTTGTTTCCTGGATCTCTAAACTCACAAGCACAAATTTACTGCACTATAAAAATGTAAACTCACAGGTAAAAATTTTGAGGTTATTCAATCCCTACAGATTAAGAAAACATCAATTAATTTTTCCAAATACCAATATAATGGATACCAGGGAATAATTGATTTTGAAGAAATATTTTGAATTGTTTTCAATCAAATTCTTGGTGGACTCTACTCTCATTATATTATAATACAGCAATTTGAATCTGTTTGCTTTGATATCCAACATTGGTAACAATTAGCAGGAAGAGCGATAGGTCCATTCATTTTCTCCTCCAGTAAGAACTTCCAATAAGCAAAGGAGAAAAAAATGTAATGAGCTAGAAAAAGTGAAGAAGGAAAAAGGGGGAAGGACCCTGATCACACCTATTTACCTATTGATAATGCAGTATTTACTACTTAAAGTAACTGGCACAAATAAAATAGAGTTCTAGAAATGGAAAGTATTATAACTTTTTAAAAAGTAATGCTCAACTACTTATGTTTATTCAGCCGTATTACATCAAAAAATGATTAACCATCACACGAAAACATATGAAAGTAAGAAGAGGTATGAAAAGAATGTTGGAGAATCCTGAAATCAAGCTTTTTATTCTAGGGACTAACCTTTGTCAAGTCATAATCATCATGAGCCTCAGTTCCTTCACCCACAAAATGAAGATATTATAGATTTGATACGTTAAATTCCCTTCCAAATCCGTAATTCTTTCTATTTGTTAAATAGGAAAAGCAAGAATAAAGAAGAATGAGATAAAGCTCTGGCTTAGGTAAATAGTCTTGTATTAATACTTGTTTTGAAAATGCAATTTTTTTGTTTGTTTGTTTTTGGAGACAAGGTCTTTCTATGTAGCCTGGGCTGGCCTCGAACTCACAGTGATCCTCCTGCCTCAGCCTCCCGAGTGTGGGGATCACAGGCACACACTACCATGTCTGGTCCTGAAAATGCAAATCTGTTCCAACACACAGATATATCAGGGAACATTCTGAGCATGATTTAATTTTTGGGTTTATTTGTGTGTCATTTAATACACAAGAAATGCTAGGTACATACAGAAAACTACACCCAGCTGAACCAACCAGTGCAGAAATAAACAAAGCACAGAAAAGAGGACACTCAACTATCTACAGCTTTCTCAGTTCACCATGTTATGAACTATACTCACCCATCCACCTTTTGTATTACAACTGTCAGATTTCAGATTAATCCTTTCCCTACTTCACAAGATGCAACCCTTCTAACACCACCCCACAAACAAACTTCAGGTATCTTGCAACGTAAACTGACATTTAATATAGTATTCATGTGCTTTCAACCATTTAATATATGTAAAACTGTGCTACCTTTTTATTAGGTTCCTATCTTTTCTAACATGCCTCTAGAAAAGTTTTTAAGTACTGTGTCCTTATTCCCCTTTTTTCCATTAGTCTGTTGATTTTTACTGCACAAAAATATTTAGCTATAATATGTTGTAGTGTAACTAACTCTATTACTGTTTGGAAAAAAATTAATCAATGACCAACCCATGATTTTCAAAGATAATTTATAGGCAAGCTACCAGAAAGTCGACGTAAGCATCAAATCAGTCGGAGAAAATTCTTGCCCCATAAGCTCCTACTGAAAAGTTATTTTCTCCAAAGTCTACCCACTGGCTTAGCAGCTCCCAAACTATACACCAGCCTTGGAGCCAGAAGGATATCATTCATCTTGAAAGAAAGAGAAAAATTAAATTTGTTAAGAATGAAAGAGGTAACACTAACATATGTTCTAAATACAGGGAGCTGGGATGTAGTTCGGGGTAGACTGCTTTTCTAGCATGCATAAGGACCTGGTTCAACTTCAGCACTATAAAAACAAAAATAATAAAGTAAATTAAATTATTGCAGACCTTGATTCTAGCAGAAAACATTGGTATGAACCACTGTAAATTCCCACTGCTCAATAATGGGATGTTTGACAGCTACTCAATTTCTACCATGAAAGAATATGCAGCAGAAAATATTTCTGCAATATATTCACAACAGTGCAACAGAAACCACAGGGCCTTTATAAACACTTACCCCTAATTCCTGATAAACTCAAGAGGATGGTGAAATAAAAGGAGGTCATACACCTTTCCTAGTTTCCATACAGAAAAGAAACAGGACAGTCCAAACCACTGAGCTTGAACTAAGAGCTGACTAAAGCCTGTAACTCAAAGCCAAAGGGCAAATAAAAATAATGCTGCTGGTTAGCATGTTCAGAGAAGACAGAGAATAGAATTATTGTGCCACCCAGAATGAGCTTAGACTTACAACAAGGGATGATACCGAAAGTAAAAAACATAGCCTGTTCTCCTATATGTCAAAAACATTTAGACACTACAGCCATAACTCCAGCACCATTTCTTAAAGAATTAAACACATTAAATTTTTAAAGTAACTGATAATTTTGTTAGAAAAAAAGTGAATCAAAAAACCCACTGAAACAGTAATAATGATCAACACTTAGGTAATGAGATGATAGATTATTTTTTCCTTGTCCATAGTTTTTTGGGGTTTTTTTGTTTTTTTTTTGTGGTGCCAGGGATCGAACTCAGGCCCTTGTGCTTGCAAGGCAAGCACTCTAATCACTGAGCTAAATCCCCAGCCCCATAGGTTTATTATGAACATATAACACTTTCATTATCAGAAGAAAACAAGTATCTTTTTAAACAGTTAACAGAAAGAGATGAATCCCTGCTACAATACTAAGCCATGGAAATATAACAGTAAGCCATCAAATGTCTCTGCTGCTTTCCAAAGGGTCAAAAGTGAGCAGACTGTAGTTGGAGAGCACTTTCCCCACCATGCAGGACAATGTTGAAATCAGAACACAAAGGGAACTCTGCAGGAAAACGCTCAACCACAAGAGATGTGGATGAGCATAAAGACAGACATTACGCACAGAGCATACACATAAACTTGCTTGTCCCAGTTTTTATCAGCCACATTTTTGTGGCTCCTACTGGGACTCTGAAAAATATACAGTCATGTAACAAACTTCACATCTGGTAGCAGAGAATATGGAACTGTGATCTAACCAGAGACAACCAGTGACCAAAGCCTAAGATGTGCCAAAGGCCACTGCAGATTTTCTAGTCAGCTTTCTCTCAGCATTATCACTCAGATAAAGATGAATATTCATTATCCATTGAAAGGCCATGCACAGTCAGTTAACGATAGTATGAAATATTAATTGGAAAATTCAAGAAATAAACAATTCATAGGTTTTGGTTTGTTCGTGTTTTTGGTGCTGGGGATCGAACTCGGGCCCTTGCACTTGCTAGGCAAGCACTCTAACCACTAAGCTAAATCCCCAGCTCAATTTATCGGTTTTTGGTTGCACGCTTTTCGGAACAGCATGATGATATCACATACTGCCATATTCTGAACCTGAATTATCCCTTTGTCAAGTGCATCTACACCACATATGCCATCTATCTGTTATTGCTTCTGTGAGTCACTGAATAGCCACCTAAATTATCTGATCCACGACCAGGGCACAGCCATGTTTTTGTTCAAGTAATTTATATTATTTAAAAATGACTCTGAAAGCACCAGAGTAACGATGCTGGCAATTGGTATATACCAAAGAGAAGCCATAGAGTGTTTAAGTGAAGAAGTAAATATTTTTAACTTATTAAGGAAGTAAAAAATAAGTCCTATGCTAAGGCTGCTAAGATTTACAGTACAATAAGATATTTTGAGACACTACATTCACATAATTTTTATTATAGTATATTGTTATAATTATCCTATTTTTAGTTACTATTAATCTATTCTGTGCCTAATTCATAAATTAAACTATCATAGTTATGTGTGTACAGGAAAAAAACAGTATAGTATATGTAGAGTTTGGTACTATCCACAGTTGTAGGAATCTATTGGGGGTTTTGCAGATAAAGGAAGTCTACTCTAAAGGGTAATTACTAGTGATACAGCACTAGCCTAGATACTGTGGTGAATATACAAAACAGTGATGTAATCACTCCCTCATCTGTTGGAGAAAGATATGACATACAAATCAAAAATACTTAGGTAACACAAGAGAACAAAATTAAATGGCTAAATGATTGATTGATTGATTGATTTAAGGCACTTAAAGGAGTGCTCAGTATAGATTAAATAGTGGGCTCATGAGTAGTCCAGGCATGGACACCAACATAAGCAATGTGGCAGAAAAGACAGTGATGAACAATAACAGTACGGCAGGAGAAATATTTGGGCGGAAAAAGCTTCCATTATCAGATTAAGAACATTCATTGGGAAAATACATATACCAGATTTTAAATATGACAGAGATATACAGTAAAATTACATCCCATAGTAATTCCAAAGTAGATATCTCTGTTCTGTTTTACAGATGGAAACTGAAACTAGTTACAAGAGAAGCTGATTAATTTGCCCAACTTCATCCAAGTAAGCACCCCAGCTGGGATTAGAACCAGGCCTAATGGACTACAAAATGCACCTCTCTTTTTTTTAATCCTCCCAATGTCACTTCTTCCTAAAGCACAGTTTGTAATAACATCATCTCTGAATTCAAACTGTCCTGCTCTCATGGCCAATTTGCTCACCCTTTTGACTTCCCAGTGTCCCCATAGTTACTCCCTGTACATCAAGGCCTGCTCTCAGGAGAATGACTATAGATAAAACTAAAATGACCAATAACATTTATTCCTGCCAAGGGGTATTTTCTTTCTAAGAGGAAAGAAAACTTTACTTTAAAAGAATGGTAGTATGTTTATGTTACTTTGTCAGGAAGTCAGGCCAAGGTTATGTCTTAGGATGTACATTTGCATAGTGAATGGCTAAAGTCTATCCAGCTCAAATCCGGGAGAGAGAAGGCCAGATGTGGCTGCAGGTTTGCTTCAGAAGAAAACTGGAAGCCTCACTATTTTATACTTTAAGCATACAACATAACAAAACCTAAATTAAATATAGCACATTTGACATTCAAACTTTTAATCATTTCTTTAACAGACAAGTTGTCAAAAAAATGTGCTCTTCACCTATTTTACAAAATTTATTTTACTGTCTTTGTGAACCAGGAAAATAATTATCTTTATTGGTCTCAGCTTTTTCGCCACCAAAGATTTCATAGCTATCAAATGTCAAAAGCATCAACTTTCAAAGGAACTGAAATAAAATTCCCATGGGATCTCAGAGTGTGTAGCAAAGTAGGGAGAAGATCATGGCACCAACAGAGATTGCTCTATGGCACTCGCTGTGGAAATAGTCTTCCTGACTACTCATGTGCTAAAACCAGAATATAGTAATAGCTAGGTCAAGGGTAACCTGATAACTTGAAGGCTCCCCACCAATATTTTATTTTATTTTTTCCCTACCAATATTTGAATAGGGCAAGGAACAATAAAGTTTCAAAATGTGTTTTGGAATAATAGTTCAGATTCTATCATAAGAAAATTTCTAGCCCACCCAAAAGCTTAGAAGTTATATTGAATTACATATTATATATGGAAAATAAAGAAAGATAATTTGAAAATAAAAGTGATACTGTTCACCCTTTCTCAACAAAGGCTGTTACATCCCTCACTCTAAAATCTTTTTTAAATTTTTTCATTTTAAATTGGGCATGGTTGCACACTCCTGTAACCTCAGAACTTTGGAGGGCTGAGGCAGAAGAACTGCAAGTTGAAGCTCAGCCTGGGCAACCTAGCAAGACTCCATCTGAAAGTTAAAAATCACAAAAGGGCTAGGGATGTAGCTCAGTGCAAAATCTCTTGGTTCAATCTCCAGTACCGAAAAAGAAAATCTCACCTTATCAATGCTCTAATATATATACTGAGAGATTTTAGGGGTAGAATTCTTTTCAAAGAAGCAAGAATAAAATGTAGCTCTTACGTATCTAGATGGCTCTTCTAGGTTCTGGTCATTCATGTCAGTAGGAACAATCCGAGTGGCCAGTGGTCCCTCTGCAAAAGGTTTAGGTAGCTGACCTCTGAACTCTGATGGAATGAACTGAAGCTGCCAACTGTCAGAAACACAAACAAAGAGAATAAGAAAAACACAAGGGGATTATATTGCTAAATGTGCTTGAAACCAACCAACCAAAAAAAAAAAAAAAAGAAGAAGAAGAAAAAAAAAAAAGAAATCATGTGAAAAAACATTTTTGCTGAAACCTCAATCAGGGAGCACAGAGGCAGAGGTCAAAATTTAGTTCAAAAGCATTGAGCAATTTATGACTAGAGATCTTTCAACCTACTTCACTAAGTCTCAGCAGCAAAATTTGCAACAGTCACACCACCAAACAACCAGAGAAGTGTCAAAGCTCATTGCTCATTACCATGGGATCAAAGGGACTTCCCAAAATTAGAGCAAACTCATCAGGTGTTGTGAAAAAGATGAATATAATACATGGCACTAAGAACCCACTAAGGGAGCAGTACTTTGCTCCTGAGTAATCCTCAAAAGTATTTGCAGCTATGAAACTATTTCAAGTGTAAAAGGCAAAGGCCAAAGTCAACACTTAAAAAACAAGTTTTAATTTAATCATTAATGATTGATGCAGGATCTTTATTAAGCGTAAGATACTACTACCAAGTAAAGCTAAGCTGCTGAAGCCATTCCTCAAATGGAGCAACCATGATGCTTAATCAGACTTCCCTTTTACCTAAGAAGACCAAATTAAAAAAATGTAAGGAACCCTAAGACATATACTATCAAATCTAGCAACAGACCATGTAAGGGAAACTGGACAGATATCTTAATAGTAGCTTTCCCCACTTCCGTATGTTGGCAGAAATTTTTCACTGTCCCTGGATATAAAAAAATTCTTCTCTAAACTAGGTATGGTGGCACACATCTGTGATTCCCACCTGACCGGGAGGCTGAGGCAGGAGGATCTTAAGGTCAGCCTGAACAAGTCTTTTTAGTCTGCCCACCAAATTTTTTTCTAAAAAACTCTTTTAGCTAGAGTTGCTAGACCACTTTTAGGAGTGGATTAATATCAAATAATTAAAGAACAGTAAATATAAATCTTCAAGAATAGTCACTAGCAGAAGTCTATGGCCCAAAGCATTTTTAGTCTGTGGTTATAGGTTGAACAGGGTGCATACCCAGACATAGCACCCAGTGTGATGACCACAGGAGATGGGTGCACAATGCAGATTTCACAACAATCTGAGATGGTAAATAATTCAATAGCTTTCTGTAAAAAATCCAAACCAAAAATTAAGAAGATCCTGCCACATAATTGCTATTTTTACTTCTTGATTTAAAACTTTAGGAATCAAAGGACAACTCACTTATCAGGCAGAAGGAAGCTGCTGGGAAATCGATACCACTCTTTTCCAACACAGACATTCACAGGTCTGCCTTCTGGGATAGTGTGGATAGCTGGGTCTGTAGCAATTCGGTAAAATTCTGGATACAAGTCAAGGGGCCCATGATATCCTGGAAGAAACAACAGTTAATGAAAGTCAAAGATGAGTAAGATGAGATTCTGAAATGTAATTATAATGCATGTTAACATCTCATTATAATCTGCATGAAATTTAGAGCGTAAAGGGTCAGAGCAACTCCAGCAGCGAGTCTGCTCTACAGGTATAAAATGTCTCTCTGGTTAGGAAGATGGCTGCAGCACAGACCTTGTTTTGTCAAATATACTTGGTCTCTTGCCCTTATCTACACCTTTTCTTCCATTTAACTTTATGTTCTTTCAGCATATGCTAATATCCTGGATCCTAATAATGATTATAAGAAATACACAATCATAAGAATTTAACCCCAAATTTGCCTATTAAATTTAGATTTCCTTAATTTAAGAGCAGTCATTAAAAGGAGGCAGAAAACACTAAGAATAAATAGGAAAAAATGTGCAGTTAATCACACTAAAAGGAACTCTCAACCTCTTTTTTGATCCTGAGGTACAGAAGTCACACTGCATTCATCATTAAATCTACACACTCTCCCTTTGGGAAAGGCCTCTTTCTAGCATGAGCCAAATGTGTTAAACAAGCCTGCAATAAGTATAATCTAAAGTACGGTGCCTCATGGGTGTGGGTTAGGATACCCTCAACACACCTACCTCTGAACAGTGCCACAGAGCGAGAGAATGATAAGAGCCCAAACAAGAAGACTGTTCCTAATGCCAGCCAGTTCGACGTCACAGTATAGTGCTCCAGGCGGTATCGTTGAAACACAAAGTGGTAACATTTCTAGAAGGAAAGAAAACTGTATTGATAAAAGAAGATACCTTGCAGAATATATATAATCACAAGACATCATGGAAATATAATAGCACAGAAGCAGAAAGAGAGGGCTAACCGAAAATATGAGCAAGTGCAAACACTTAGTGAGGTACAAGCTCCAAAGTTTAAAATCAAAGCCGATTCCTCTCACACTATATGGAGATCAACACAGCCAGACAGCTTGTCAAGAGTGAACTCTCACTAGCTTCACAGGAAAATTATCTAGGTATTCTTCTATTGCTTAAAGTCCTAATAACTAATTTTTAAATATTTAAGCATAAATGCTTTTTGGTAGTTTTCCTTGATACATAAAGTATTTCCAACTGTTCTGATATGAGTATTTATCTTCCCTACAAACAAGTTTTTGTCAGTTTTGAGTATCAACAAAACGTGTTACGATCAAACAAGAAAAAAGAATTCCTGGGCATGGTGGTACATGCCTGTAATCCCAGCACTAAGTTGATCATTCAGCTGAGGAGACCAGCCTGGGATACATGGCAAGACCTGTCTCAAAAACAAACAAACAAAAAAGAGGAATTGCTTTCACAGAACAGTAGAACATGCTATTAATTATCTGCTAAAGTACTTAGCAAATTAGATGATTACTGTAATACATACACACATACATGAACTCTGCTGTCTTTTTTTTCAGTGTTGGAGAGTGAAATCCTTGAGCATGCTAGGCGTGTACTCTAAGTAACACCTCCCAACGCATCTGCTGTCTGTAAGTACTTTCTCAGTTTCTTTTACTTCTTTTCCTCCTAGACAGAATTACTTTTGGAAATCAATTTTTCAATATACAACAAATATATTTGAGCCGTTTTGATATTTTTGAGAAAAGTTTGGAGTATGGCTCGTAGTAAAGCACTTACCTAGCATGGGTAAAGCCCTGAGTTGAATACCTAACACTGTAAAAAAAATACAAGGGTCGAGGGACTCTGTCCTAAAGAAACAATCCAAACGTCTAAGTGAAAAAATTTATTCTAGTAGTGTTTATAATACTAAATGAATAAACAATCAAACTCCAATACAAATTATATCTAATTATTATGTTAAACAGAACAAACCCAGTATATATTACATCCAATTATTATATGTCATATCCAAATCAGAATATTAAACTTCTATTAAAATACAGATACAGCAACAGACAATATTATATAATATTAAGTTTAAAAAAAAAGTTGCATTTTTTATTACAGCCATAATAAACCTTGATATGTGATATGCAAAAATACTAGATATTTTTGTTAGAAAGTAAAATTTTTCTGAGGTTCAATTACTTTTATAATTAGTTACATTTTTAAAACTCTGACCCTAGCATAAATAAACCCTGGAAGCATTATACTAAATAAAAGAAGCTAGTCACAAAAGACCACGTGTTTTATGATCCACTTATACCAAATGCCCAGAGTAAGCAAACCCATAGAGAAAAAGTAGACCACTGGTAACCCAGAGCTGGGGAAACACAGGAGAGAGGCAGGGGGAACAACAGCTAAAGGGCACAGGCTTTTGAGGAGATAAAAATGTTCTAAAACTGACTGTGGTGATGCTTGTATATATTTGTGGATATGCTAAAAACCACTGAATTGCACGCTTTAGGTAGGTGAAATATATAGTTTATGAATTATATCTCAATAAATCTATTAAGAATTAAACTTATCATCTTAATTTGGTTTCCCATCAATTGCAACTGCAGGGGCAAGAGAGAGTTCCCAAGGTTGCTAAGGCCACAAATACAGAGATATTCAAAGAAAGGTAAAATTGGCTCTGTCAGGGAATTGACTGGGACAGGTTTTAAACCAGGATTACAAAGTGTCCCATGTTGCTAACTGCCTGATGTAATCCCAAAGTCTTACAAGGTTTTACTCTCATCTAGGAGTTGAAGAGTAGACATTCTGTTAGCTTTACCCAGCTACCACCATCATGGTGGGCCATATGATCACTTAAAAACATATCTTTAGGGGTTGGGATTTAGTTCAGTGGTAAGCACTTGCTAGCAAGTGCAAGGGCCTGAGTTTGATCCCCAGAACACCCTGAAAAGATGTATATTAGCAATTGGATTTCTTTTGGCAATAGAAACAAATCATCACACAAATTAATACTGCAAGCATGTAGTCAGTAAATAAGAATAAGATAAGCAGTTTTATCAATACATAAAGGTTTACTAATATGATCTGTATCCGAGTAACACTGTATCTCAGATGGACACATGCTACAATTTCCCCTTAAATTTTTTGAGTAATTATTTAGCAAGTGAAACAGAATGAGGGGAATATACTTTTCCCTGAAACTCACCTGAAGTGCAGAAAGAGCCACAGCACCACAAAGACATATGAGTGGATATACAGGGAAAAGAAATCTCTCTTCTTTGTGAGGCTGGATGAAGAAAATTATAAACCAAACATACATTGGAGCCAAGGTAAGCCAATATGGGTGGCCTAAATTCTGAACTGCAAGACACAGAAAAACATCCACTTTTCATCACATCAGAACAAAACAACATATTTAGTTTCAATGTTCTTTTGATCTTAAATTTGGGAGTATGCTCTATAGCACCCCATAAAATGTTTCAATTTGCATATTCGCACTTTCTCCAACGTAATACAATGTCAAGTAGCAAGAGAACTATACGCCTTAGGTTTTCCAAAAGATTCAAAATTAAAGGAAGGCACAATACTGGTAGAGCACACATGAAAGTCAAATAAATGGATAATATAATTTAATAAATTCTATGCTAGGTGAAGTAAAAAAAAGCCCTCTTGCCTCTAATGAGTCCTGTCACTAAGACTAAACATTTCTAGGGTTAATCAAAAGCATAAAGTAAGCCCATTTCTTGGGTTTTAATTCCTGTGTTCTATTTAATACATTAATCCTCTTTTCTAAACACCAACTGGTCTGTTCAAATAGACACAAATCAAAAGAAAGAAAAACAATTGGTTGGATTCTAAAATCCTTTTCATAAAGCTACAAATGATCATTTTAAGGCAAACACAAAAACACTTTTGCCGGGCATGGTGGCACATGCCTGTAATCCCAGCATTTGGGAGGCTGAGCCAGGAGGATCGCTGTGAGTTTGAGGCCAGGTGGGGCTACGCAGTGAGTTCAAGGCCAGCCTGAACTACATAGCGAGATCAAAAAAGAAAACATTCTTAATGTTTACTAAGTTTTCTCTCCTATCATCCATCCACTCTGAATCTCAGAATTGGAACTAAAATGTACTTAAAGCATGTGAAAGAATTAAAGGGATGTGATGAACACTAAGTCCCATGCACCTGCAGGAAAGTTCCTGTGGTTAGGTACACGAGCACTGAATGACAGATCTGCAACCCACAGTGAAAGCACTTCCTACCATGTTTGTATTAGCTGTGCACACAGAACTCTGGCAAACGGTGGGCAGACAGCACTCCCTGGCGTCCACTGTGTCCACAGTGAGCAAATCTGGGTTACAGACTGAGACTTCATCAAGACCCACAGCAGCAATACCCGAGCTATCTAGGCTACTCGTATATCTACAGGATTCCTTAAGGATTAAAAATTATTGAACAGCAATAACAAGTTTATTTTATAAACATTCTACTCTTAAGATTCTGCCATGATACTTCAGGTTATAATTTAAGATTTATATCTTTCCAGGTAGTATACATTAAATTGGAAAAAAAAACTGGGGGGAGGGCGGTGCTGGGGATCAAACTCAGGACCTTGTGCTTGCCGGGCAAGCACTCTACCACTTGAGCTAAATCCCCAACCCCTACATTGGAAATTTTTTACTTGTTAAAAAAAATCTATTTATTTGGTATAAATAGTCTTTTTTCTTTTTTGTATCCTAAAGGCTAACAACCAATTTTAAAATATGATCCAAACTTATGTAGGAAATGTCCTACATAAAACACAGAGTTACTAACCACACTTGTATGTCACGGGATCATGGGTAATTTCCTTCCTGGTCTATGCTTCTAGTTTTTTTTTAAAAAGTAAAGCTTCTACTGTAAAATATACATAGAAGTATAAATACAAATCAGAAAGCACTAATTTTATGTACATGCATTATACATTTTAAAATCAAAATTAGACTTATACTATGGAGAACAGCTTAGTATCTTGTTTACTAATTTATATTACAAGCATTTCCAAATTTTCCACACCCATAAATCATTTTTATAGTCAGAAACAAAGTTACTTTTTTAATGATACAGGGTCTAGCTATCCAATTTGCACTGGCCTTACATGCAAAATACCCCTGCCTTACTCCATCTCCTGAGTGCCAGGATTACAGGCACATACCACCATGGCCAGTATTAAAAAGTTACTTTTCAAAAGAAAGAAGAGGTAAGACTTAAGAAATATAAGAGAAGTAAGGGAACAAACATGTTGTATCTAATGTGGGACACTGTATAAAATGAACGATCTGCCATCTTTTAAAAAAGTCTTAGCTGAGTGTGGTGGCGCATGCCTACAATCCCACCACTCTGGAGACTCAGGCAGGAGGATCATCATGAGTTTGAGGCCAGTCTGGACTACACAGACCAGCACGGACTACACAGTAAGACTCTATTTTAAAAACTAAAAAAAAAAAATCTTTAGGAGAAAAAACGTTAGATGGGAAAATCATGAAAAGCTTAAAAGACCTACACCAAATTGTGATTTTTCTTAACATACTGCTTTAAACAAACTGACTTTATAAAGTTATTTTTCAGATAATCTATGAAGTCTCAATACCAATTATGTATTACAGAATATTAAGGAATTATATTTTGTTGGAATAATGGCAATATAGTTATTTTAAAACAAAAGTCCTAAAACAAAACAAAAGTTACTCTGAAGGGTACTCTCATACATTAATCCTATAACTTAGTGAACACTTCATAAACGGTAAAAAAGCAGAATGGGGGTAGGGTGGGAGAAATCAGTCATATGGCAGCCAAATCAGACTGAAAACTCTTAAATCAAATCTTTCAAAACTCATATGAATTTCTGCTCCATCAAAGAAACTGTAGGCACCAGATATCCAAAACCAGGACAACTTGAGAAAACGCCAGCTGTGCAATACAGAATCAGAGCAAGCAAAATAAATGACACACCAAACTTTACACAGTAAGGCAAACACAGGAGCAAAACAGAACCCAGAGAAGTATTGTGCTTCTTAGGAAGTCCAAAAAATCTCTTACTTCAGTATCAGTTTTCAAATTTTTAGTTAGGTGTGGTGGCACACACCTGTAATTCCAGCACTCTGGAAGCTGAGGCAGGAAGACTGTCATGATTTCAAGGCCAGCCTGGGCTACATACTGAGTTCAAGGCCAGCCTGGACTACATAGCAAGACCCTGTCTCAAAAACAGAAAAAAAATTTTTCGGGGGTTGAAATAATTTCCAAAAAAATGTTTGCTACTAGAAAAAATTATACCAGGTTAACACATTTGTATAAGACAGAAGACTCCAATAGGGTTGTTATCTTGAGATTTCATAAATGCTTTTGCTTCCAAGGGTGACTGTGTAAATTACATTGATTTCCTCATTGTAGAGTCCTCCTGCTAGTTTAATTTGAAACAAAAACAAAATCTTCCTGTAGGTTCAAATAATCTACAAATATGAACTAAAAATTCAATAAGATAACCATTTCCATAGAAAGAAAATGGAAAATAAAATAAGCAGAATTCTTTTTCACTTATTAGTACACCTTGCTACTTGTTCATTCCACTCTCAAAGCCTCGCATCTCTTATGCCACTCACCATGAAATCTCTGCAGCAGATACTCCATAAGAGAAGTCAGAGGCAGGACCAGAAGAGCCAATGCAAAGGCAACATTGAAATTCAGAAATCCGTTAATTAAATAGAAATACCAGGGTTCTGTACCTGCAGGAGACAAAGAGGTAAGAAATCATTAATAAAAGCTTTCAACATTTATTACAGTATTTGGCTCACAATGCTCTTGGTCCAGATAATGCTGATGATCCAATGCCTCAAGTGAATGACAGTCCATGAGCCTCCTACCTGCCATGCTCAGCACACACAGGAAGCACAACAGCAGGTGCAAAGAGAAAAAGATTGGCCACAGCTGTTAGTTTTAAACATCTAGCTATATTTTTTATCTAAAGAAAATTTCTTCTACCCATCTTTTGCTTTTTTACCATGTAAGGACACAGCACTCCTCCCGTCCAGAAGATACAGCAACAAAGCACCATCTTGGATGCAGAGATCCAGCTCTCACCAGACATCCAACCTGAGTAAGCCTTGTTCTTGAATTCTCAGCCTCCAGAGCTGTGAAAAATACATTTCCGTCCTTTATAAGCTACCCTATCTCAGGTATTTTGTTATGGCAGCACATACTAAGACAGAAATTTGCGCTAGCCCAAGTATCATGCCCAAAAGGAACTAACATTATGACAACCAAATAATTTAAATAGTTTAGGAACACAGAACCACATGGAACAAAATTTAAAAAGCCATTTAAATTTAACTATTCTTTCAACATTCTGCAGACCAAAAGAAATGATAAAGGAAACTTGGTCTCTCCCATTTTGTCCCCCTATCTGTTAGTCCCATTTATATTCTAGCATCTTTCCTCTTCATATGTTCAACTACTACTTTCCTTTCATGTATGTAGGGTACCACGTGTTTCATAAAAAACAACAACATGGTTTTTTAGGATTATGTGCAGAGACCCAGGCCCTGTTCAGAAGTTCTGAGAATTCAGAAAGAAGCAAGACTGAAACTAGCCTCACTCACACTAGTTCTGATTCTGTAACTCAAAATCCTTAAACCCAAATGATGAGAAAAACCCCCCTCTGCACATTTAGCAGGTTTTTCATCTGCTTTTTCCCTCTGTATGATTACTTCAATCAGGCAATGAATGACATACGCGGGTTTTAATCACTGTGTGTTGTGACACCCGCCTTGCACCACAGCAATTTCCTGCAATCAGCATTGCTTAAAAGGGTAATGAGGAGGCAGAGGAATAGTCAGAAAAACCTGACATTTTTGCAGCTTGCACAGCAAAATAAGATTAGAAACAAAACTCATAATGCTAAAAACATTTAGGGAGAAGGAAGAGGGAAAAGGGGTATACTAAGGAATGGTCCAAGTCCAGTTGTGTGTCATGTTTGAGGAAAGTCCATTCCTTCCTCTCTAAATACAATGACTGGGACTGTTTAGGACTACAGAGGTCCTTTCCCAGCCAAGCTCATCAAGGACATTTTTATCTTGCATTCTTTATATTTAACTATTTGGGATATACAAAACTAATGGATGATTTTATTTACAAAACCGAAAAAAAAATCTTCCTGGATTTTAATTAATATTTAACAAGATATTTCCAAAATTGAGTCCTTTAAGATTCAAGAAAGCTAAGCTTCTCATAACCCTCTCTGGACCAGCATCTCTTAAGAGAATTCTGGAAATCTGAGCCTGTAAAGACAAGACACTGGTGACCAGAGACAAAAAGAGTATATTACAGATGCTAAGCATCAACAGAAAAAAAAAGCTTCCTGATTATTTTGATATTTGCAAACACAGATGGCTTTTCCAGGGAAGTTCTTTAGTTTCTGACAAATATTTGTCTCTATCACAACTTACTAAACCCTTTTATCTGAGCTCTCTTTTTACCTAGATATTCTATACTCTGAGATGCAGAATCAGAAGTAGGAAATTGGTAAAATCAATTATTTCTATGTGTTGGAAGCTCTTAAATCATTGTCTCAGCTAGGTTGTAAACATTTCATAATACACTTGTTATTTCCTTGAAGAAAACTGGGGGATAAGCCAAGAGTAAAGAAAGTTTGAGTGACAAAATTCTTAAAAACAAGCACAAAAAAGGACAAAAAGAGTGAATTCTGTCAACTAGTATACTCTCCTATTTGACGGGCTATCTACCTTAGGAAAGAAAAGGGTATACACTTCTATCTTTCCAGGGAGTTACTCAACACTGGTGCTGGGAAAGTACCAAAGCTCAACAATGCAGAACAATCACTTTAGAATGACAAGCTGAGCACTGAACTGGTACAAGATGTCAGATGAAAGCAAGCTGGCAGCAGGGTCTCTGCAGGGAGTGACTCACCAATCTCCTTCTTTATGGAAAGTGCCTCAATCCCTTTCATTCAAATGAGCTAAAGGGAGCTTTGAAAGAAGCTAAAAGAAGAAAGAATAATGTTTACTGTTCCATAGATTGAATGAAGGGGAACCTTTTTACAGCCTGCAATTTTATAGAACTGTAGGAACTAAATTATAGTACGTCGGCCTTGTAAATGTCAAATCTGTACCACCAAGAGGGAAAAGCCGAGGTTCCACAGAAATGATTAACAAAAGAATGAAGGCTCTAGAATACTCTGGCTCTAACTACTCTGGCTTACAGTCAGCTCTAAGCAGCCCTTGTAAGATTCCACTGGGGTTTCACCCTCTACTGAGGTAAGAATGGAAACCACAGGCCTTCTAACAAAAGGTGTTCACTTTTACCTTTCCCATCCAGTCACCTGACAGATGTTGGTAAAACACACAAACTGACTCTGAAACCCTGTTCTAAGCTGCAAAGTGGTATATCTGGTAGAACTACTGTTCTTTTTGAGGAAAGAGTGTTTCTCTTCTTTGCAGTCCAAAGGATTGGACACAGAGGTGCGCTACCACTGAGCTACATCCCCAGACCTTTTTATTTTTATTTTGAGACAGTTGCTCATTACTAAATTGCCCAGGCTGGGCTCAAACTTTGGATCCTCCTGCCTTAGCTTCGTAGAGAGCTGGGATTGTACGTGTGTGCCACCATATCCTGCTGTTTCCTTTAAGTGTCCTCCTAGACCTTCTGCAGGCTCATGTGCTCCTCATCAGAGAACGACACTACTCATTCACAGATTAAAGGACTGCCAAATCAACATCTGAGAACATGAGATGTTACCAAGACCAATCGCTTTCTTTTCTGTGATGTTAAATTTCACCTGTTGACTTTTGACCCCACAAAGATGTTTTGCCTATGACATTGCAACTTATTCTAACTACTCTAAATTTTCTAAACGCCAAGTATTCTTTACTTTGTCCACTATTTCTTTCTTCAGCAAGGGTCAGGTGCAGCACTCCCATGTGAACAGCCTACCTGAGTGCACGTCTCTCTGCCAACCAAGCCCTTCTGATCATCCTTTAAGCCAAAACACACAGACCCTCAAAGGTGCAAGCTCCCACTCCTTGGGTTGAATCTTACCTGGTATTACTCTGAAACTCATGCTATCTGCTTTTCCAAGCTTATTCTCCAGAGTCTCAACAACCAAATTTCACGGTTTTGCTAAGGTTTTTTTCCATTGGAAAGAACAAACAGATTTGGGAATCAGAAAACCCTGGACTTTTATGCTGTTCCAGCCAGTTACTTAACTAGGTGTCAAAGTTTTTTATCATATCAACCTCAGTTTCCTCACCTGGGAATAAGAATAAATAATGCCTATCTCACAGAGTTTTTAGAAAAGAAGACAGTATGCATAAAATTGCTGGCATATAACAGACATTCAATAAACAGAAGTATAATGATATCTGTGAAGTACTCCTTCTCTTTCCCTTGGCTTCAAAAGAAAGGAGTCAGCCCAGGCCTAGAATGTGTCATTTATATATGCTATATGTATACCCAAGAAAGTATAAAACAGTCCCTTTGAAAAGTGGTGCCTGCCTGTAAACCTAGCACTGAGGAAGCTGAGGCAGGAGAATCATCATGAGTCCAGCCCAGCCTAGGCTACACAGTGAGTTCAAGGCCACCCTGAACCATATAGCAAGATTTTATGTAAAAAAGAAAGAAAGAAATAGAGAGGGGGTAAATATTTATATGATTATGATAACAATGGAGAGACTAAAATCATCTTGCTTCTGCCTGAAGAATTTCTACCTAAACTTCAGCCAATGCTATAAAAATACTGGGGTTTTTTTGGGGGGAAGGGGGTGTTTGCTTTTGGGGGAGGTCAGTTTTTTGAGACAGGATCTTGCTAGGTAATTTAGGCTGGTCTTGAACTCACTATGTAGCCCAGGTTGACCTCAAACTCCTGGTGATCCTCCTGCCTCAGCCTTCAGGAGTGTTAGGATTACAGGCGCGAGCTATAAACACCTGGCTAAAAATACTACTGTTTTAAAATAGAACTCAATATTTGATCTTTTTTTTCTCAGCAGTTCTTACACTTGACACCCCATTTGTCTGAAATGCCTCTACCCCAGCATCTGCTAGACAAACTCCTTCTCTTCCTTTCAAGCTTAGCTCAAAAATCGTACCTTTCATGATATTACCAGAAGGACTTGCTCCTATGGTCTTCTATCTTCCCACTACAACACAATACATTGTACTGTAATTATTCATAGATCTGCAGTCTTATGAGACACTACGTCCTATAAGGACACAAAGCAAGTGCTCAAAGGCAATTTGTTTGATGTTTCTTTAACTAAAGTCTATCCATTTATTTTAAAATGTGTATAGGTTGGTTATGTTCTTATATATGAGAAACAGCACTTAAAGGATGCACGTAAAAACTATCGGAAGAAAGCATTTTTAATTTTCAGATAAACTATGTCTACCACAGTTAATGAGGCCCTTGGCAACAGGAAACTCTTCTAAAACAGTTGAAATAATGCAAAGTATGTTAAACATGTAAGTAATATTAAAGAGCTGGAGTTCTCACGACAAAAGACATGCTGTCTGACTGTTTGACAATCTTACAGTATCAAAGCATCTATAAAAGACGGATCTTTGCTATTTACTGAATGGACTGAGAGTCATATAGTACTTCTTTAAAAAAGTATTTTATATCATTATTCTTACTTGGTATCAAGAAAATCCCAAGCCAGCATCAGAACAGACCTTACCATAGCAGTTATAAGATATAATAGTAATCAAGATACTAATATAACCTGATGGATACTCCAGAATTTATTCATTCATTCTTAACAAATCTTTACTGTAAACTTAGAATGTGCAAAAAATTCCTACTCCCAATATGGAAGAAATAGTCTCTCTACAGGCCTGCTACACCATAAAGGAATCAATACCCTTTAAAAGAATGCAAATCAAATCCCTCCCCAAAAAATGTGTCAAATTCAAGCATGAGGAAAAAGTACAAGAAGTCTACTATTAAGGAACAACTTCCTTAAGGCTGGCTGACTTCAGCATTGCATCTGTCCTGTTCATGGCCAGTGTGACAATTCTTACTGTCCCAACAAAAACTTTTGCTGCCACCAGCAAAGTAATGGATTCTCCACATCTAAAAATCTGAACTAAAAAAATTCCAAGTCAATCAAAGTAGGCAGAAAGAAGTCCCGAAGACTCTTTCCCAGTAAAACACTGGCTGAAATGAAAAGCAAACATAAATGTCCAATGAAAGAACAGACATTACTCTATTGGTCTCAAAACCAACCACAGGGTCTCTGACAACCTAACCTAGAAGTGTAAACTTAAATCTCAATTTACTTTCTTCCTTACTTTCTCTACCAGCCTATTTCTAGCTTTATAGGCCTCATCAACCTAGAAAGCTACAAAAAATGTTATTTTCACATATTCTCACAAAAGGTTTTATAAACACACAGTCAGAATATCAATATAACTCATTTATGAAAATGAAGAAACCAATTTTTCAAAATCAACACAAATTACCTCCATTTATTCACCTATACAGAATGGATATGGTTCCAATAGGGCATTATGTAAATCAATTTTTTACCATGCAATCTGAGTCTAAAGTCTTTTTTATTTCCTGGTACTGGTGACAGAATTCAGGGGTTTGGCACTAAGCTATATCCCCAGTCCTTTTTTATTTTTTTTTTATTTTGAAATAGGCTCTAAGTCATTATATTGCTCAGATTGGGCTACAACTTTCTTTTCTTTTCTTTTTCTTTTTAGAGACATGAGAAGTATTTATTATAGATAGATATAGGATGCACTCAAAAGCACAGTGCAGGTGCTTAGAGAAATGAGACACCTTTCAACTTTCAATCCTCTTGCCTCAGACTCCCAGAGTTCTGGGATTACAGACATGTACCATCACGCCTGGTTTACAAATCTTTAATGGTCTAGATTCAAGCAAAATGTTACGAGTAAATTAAGGGACAGTTTAAAACTCTAAACTTTCCCTAGGTAAAGGGAGACATCTAGAGGTAAAAGCTTAAAACTGGGACTTTTCTCACTTCCTTGAGAATCTTGGAACCATAAAGAAGCCTCTTAAAATTTACTCACTTAGAAATTTTTCTCTAAGCATGTGGTTTGAAAATTCAATTCACCAAAGTGCTGCTTATTTTACCCTATTATCTGCCATCTAAAATGACAATATTGGGGCTGGGGATTTAGCTCAGTGGTTAGAGTGCCTGCCTTGCAAGCACGAAGCCCTGAGTTTGATCCCCAGCACCAAAAATAAATAAATAAAATAAAATGACAATATTTCCCAAATTTTTGAAAACTTTAAAGCTCCTCATGCAATCTATTGGTTCTACTGGCAATATGGCAGAGGCAAATGATAGACATGGCTACCATTATGATGTAAACATTTATAAGAGGTAGAGAAAGATAATTTTGACCTGCTTCATACCAATGCCAAGACATTTGCATACACAGGATGCTCTAAAGATCCTCAACTGCCAGGCAGGGTGTGTGTGCCTACAATTCTAGCACTAGGGAAGCAGAGGCATGATTACTGTGAATTCGAGGCCAACCTGAGCTACATAGTGAGTTTAAGACCACCCTAAACTACATTGCAAGACCCTGTCTCAAAAAAGAAAAACTCCTCAAAAGATTAAAGCAGAAAAAATTATATTTAATGAAAAACAGTCTCACAAAATGTTTACTGACTTGATCTAATCATATCAGATTAGATCTGATCATAAAGATCTCTGAACTCATTACTTCTGTAACTATAACTAACTCAAATGCCCTCAGGAGTCAAATAAAACTGAATCCAGGACTGGGCTGGTGAAGCAAAAGGAGAAGGGGAGGTTAGAGATGGGTACTTTAGAGAATGCATTCCATTGTTTTCTCTTAACCCTAAACTGTCCAAACTACCCACCCTCCCTTGTTGACCGTCATCTCTATTTACTACTTTGTCTACAGATTTTCCAAACTTTCTTCCCAATACCTGATACTGAAATAATACAAATCCCCCCAAAAAAAGTGACAGGTATGGTGGCACATGCCTATAGAGCAAGACACTGTCTCAAAATTAAAAACAAAAACTTAAAGAACTGGGGATGTAGCTCAGTGGTGGTACAGTGCCCCTGGGTTCAGCCCCAGTATCAGAAGAAAAAGAAGGAAAGGAAGATGGGAGGGAGAGGAGAAGGGGAGGGGAAGAGGAGATAAAAGAAACGCCAAGCATATCTATGTGCAGAAACTGTCTGGGGGAATACACTACTAAGGATGAACAATAGCTACATGATGGAATTGTGTTTTTATTTTCTATTTGTTACCATATTAATGTTCTATTAAGAAAAGAAAAATATTTTAATTAAAAAAAAAAAAAGAGTAGCGTCAAAACCCATGGCAGGGCATACTCAAGAGTTCTCAAAACTCTAACTTTTGGGGGAAGGCTGCTGGAGATCAAACTCAGGGCCTTGGCTTGCTAGACAAGCACTCTACCACTAAGCTAAGTCCCCAACCCTTAACTTTTTGGTTTGTGTTGTTTTTGGGTTTTTGTTTTGTTTTGTTTTGTTTTTGAGGGTCTTCCTAAGTAGTTCAGGCTGACCTTGAACTCACTACATAGCCAAGGCTGGCCTCAAACTCACAGCGATTCCCCTGCCTCAGCCTCACAACTGCTGGGATTACAGGCATGTGCCACCATGCCCAGTAAAACTCTAACTTTGAAACTAATAATAACAGATAGCAAGACAAACACAGAGGCAGCATCCAAGTGTTACATTAATCAAGAACTATTTAAGGGACTACATGTCCATCATTGTGCTATTTTTAAATATCGTTCAAATTTTAAGTAGGAAAGGGGCTGGGGATTTAGGTTAGTGGTTAGAGTACCTGCCTCACAAGCACAAGGCCCTGAGTTCGATCCTCAGCACCAAAAAAAAAAACAAAACATAATTTTAAGTAGGAAAATAAAATCCCCAGTAAAGAAATACTATATGTCATAAAATGGGACAACTAAACTAAAATTTTGAAGCTCAGATAAATTAAGCCAATTTCTAACTCTTCCCAAACTATGTAAAGCCTTACCGTAAAGATCAGGTCCATGAGAAGTGAAGACATTGTACAAAAGAATATTGAGTGGTGCAATTACCAACTTCCCATAATAGTAACTGTCAATGACCACCTCAGGCACCTAAACACAGTAGAAAACACACAGCAATTACAAAGTTTTTTCTCTTGAAACCATCTCAAAATGTTAATGAATAAACCTGAAAATGAAAAATAAAATGAACTCTTAATGTTTCCTTTTTGCACATCACAAGCTGCTTTCATTACAACATGAGAACCAAAGAAGAAAACTCACCAGAAAGAGAATTAGGGCCACCAGTGACCAGTGAAAGAAACTCTTCCATCTGTGTTTCATGACTAGCAAATCAAAGGCAATTGGTAAGCTATTTAACAGAGAAATGAAAAGTGGAGCAGTTAATAAAACATTTAGAAACAAGTCAGATTCACACATCCTTTCCTTATGCTGACAATAAAATATCTCTACCTGTGAAAGAGGGAATGAAGCCAGTATGTGAGAGGGCATCGTTGCAAAAATCTCATCATAGGACCCATCAGAAACCTGTACAACTCACTTTCACAAGAAATACAGAGTAACTAGAACAAACTCTATTTTATACATATTTTTGTGCAACAGACATTTAAAAATATCAATTATAAATAAATGTGCCCTATTATTCTATACCTACCATGTCAAATAGTACTGACCTCTCTTCCAAGATTTACTCAAATTTCAGGAATATATTACAAACTCTGACTTCAACTCTGATCTATCCCCTACCGATACCATTTATTATTCTTCCTTTTACTTATATTCTTCAAGCTAGTGGCATACAAGTGTTGTCCTCACTTCACTATTTCTCCTTCAAGGCTTAGTTTAAGTGAATAAGGCTGATTTAAGGTACACTGGAATCTCCTCTTGGCAAGAACCAATGTCTCTTCACAGGGTTCATTTCCCTGTGTCATTCTGCTTCACTGAGACACAGACATCTGTCTCACCATCTTTAAATATCCTGGCTCCCGTCTTTCCAGTCACCCCCCCCACCCGGGCTCATTTTTGCACTGCTTTTATTCTTTCCCTATCCCTTCATCGTGACATCTTCCCAAAGCAGCTATGCTCATTATTTCAGTAGGTGCTTCCACTGTCGTTGCATGAAAAATTACTTTCTACCTACAACTACCACAAATCTTAGGCACTAGCGGGCCTCTAACCATGCTCTAGTCACAAAGCATTCTCTCCTCACATCAATATATCTACACAGAATCTACCCAAATGTCAATTTCAGAGCCTGTTCTTGTCATTCCCATGAAATTTCTACAGAACCAATTTCTCGCATCTCTGAATTTGTATGGTATTATTATTTGACAGTGTCATGTGCTGTTCCTGGCTATCTCCCTATGATTTGAACTTCCACGTTCTTTTGTTTTTTTTTTTTTTTTGAGACAGAGTCTTGCTATGTAGTTCAGGCTGGCCTTGAACTCACAGCGATCCTCCTGCCTCAGCCTCCCAAGTGCTGGGATTACAGGCGTGCTCCACCATGCCTGGCTGAACTTTTGTATTCTACCATGTAAATTTTACATTAACATTTTGTGTTTTATTCCCCCCTCAGCGTAGTTACATTTCCATAGCACCTATATTTCTTCTTTGACAACTTTGGGTGGGGGAAGGTGGTGGAGGTGGTGATTGAACCCAAGGCCTTTACACTGAACTATATCCCCAGCCCTTTTTTAGTGTTTGCTTTTTGGTTGTTTGTTTGTTTGTTCTCTTTTGCTTTTCATTTTGAGACAAGGTTTCACTCACTAAGTCACCCAGGCTGGGCTCAAACTTGAGATCCCCCTTCCCTGGCATCCCATATCTGACTAAGTCATCATACTTCTAATTACTTGTTCAATGTTGGTCTTTTCTACTAAAATGTAAGCTCCAAAAAAGGAAGAAGGATGACTGTCTAATTAATACGGTATCAGCAATGCCTAGAACAAAGTATTTAATAAATGATAAGCAAAGGAATCAAAATGTGCCACTCATAGGTATTTGAGGAACTCAGCATGTCAAGGTGAATACAGACAAAACAGGGAATGAGGGTTGGGGATTTCGCTCAGTGGTAGAGCGTCTGCCTAGCAAGCACAAGGCCCTGAATTTGAACCCCAGCACCCATGCTCCTAAAAATGAGTAAAGAAAGGGAAAAAAAAGAAACATGGAATGAAAAGAATGGAGAAACTGACAAAAAGGAGCAGATGAGGTAAAAGTTGGGAAGACCATGCAGAGCTTTGGACTTGCGGTGTAGGATTTGGACATTACAGGGCAAACTTTTATTTATGTTGGGCTTGGCAAGCTACATATGCCCTGTATTGAATTATTCTTCTGTATATGTGTGTTGTTTTTCAACAACCTTTTTAAAATGTAAAAACTATTCTGGGTTGTATAAAAACAGGCCAGTTGGATTTAGTCCACTGGCAAGTTTGCCAACCCTTACGACAAAGAGCAATGAGAAGCCATTACAGAGGTTAAAACAGGGGAATGACATGACCAGAGCTGCAGTTTAAGAACAGAACTCTAGCTGGAGTGTGGAGAGTAGATTTACAGGGGTTAGAATGAAGATGTGGAGTTCACTTAGAAAGCTGTATAATAATCCAGGAGTGGAGAAAAGGTGAAGAAAAGTAGATCAAGAAGACACTCAGGAGATAATAAATTAATAGGATGTGTAAAAGAAAACAGTCACATAATTTTTTGGTTTCCAGTTCAGTATTGAGTAGACAGTGGTAGTATTAACTGGGAAGACATATACAAAATTATTAGTAGTGACTATCTTGGAGGATTGGGTTAGAGGAGAAGAAAAGTAGGCTTTTGTGTGGCACACACCTATAATCTTAGCACTCTGGAAGGCTGAGGCAGGAGGATCACAAGTTCAAGTGCAGCCTAGGCAATTTAGGGACTTAGTAAGACTGTGTCTTGAAAAATAAAAAGGGATAGAGATGTAGCTCAATGTGAAGGCCGTAGGTCCAATCCCCAGTACCACCAAAATAAATAAATAAATAATCTAAAATGAGGTTTTTGTTTTTGTTTTTTGCCATGTTAGGAATGGAATCCAGGTAAGCACTCTATAGCTAGGATGTAAACCTGGCACAGAATTCTTTTACTCTTTCAAAATCTGGTACTTTGTTTGTTTCTTTGTTTGTTTGTGGTCCTGGAGATGATACCCACAGTCTCGTGCCTACTAGGCAAGTGCTCTTCCAGTAAGCTACACTCTCAGTCCATAGAACTATTTTTTTAAATAAAGAAATAATACTTCTACAATAAGCTTAATATTAAACTACTTTTAAATTACTAGTACAGTCAAGAAGTTAAGCACAAATTAGTAAATAAGTGGTGGAAGCAAAAAGTACAAAAGGAATAACAGACACAATTGAACTTTGAAAAAAAAAGACAGGGGGGCAAGAAAAGAGAAGAACTAAATCAAACTCAGACTTCAAGCTTGGGTGACTGAGAAAACGCACAGCACAGGGTGGAACAGGTTGGGGAGAACATCAGCTGTAGAGTTAGGAAGGACTGGACTCAAAAGCAAGCATAATTTTAAAGACAAATTACTCAAACTCTTAGGGTCTACTTTCTCATTTATAAATCACTAATGATTGCAATTCTCTTACAGAGTTCTTGTAAGACTTAGGAGTAAAATTTGTAAGGGGTTAAAAGTTTCTAACATATAGCAGATGATTAATAGTCACTATTACTAGAATTAATCATAATAATGAACACTAAGAAAAATATGCTTTTGTTTCCCAGAATCTTTGTAGGTCCAATTAATTCTTATAACTTTGGGGCTACCTGGATGATATGGATCTATTACAACATTAATACTTGCCATATGCCTAGTGACATACAGGAGAGGAACTATGTTACTTACCCAAGAGCCGCACTGAA
>PVJO010012079.1:0-57192 GCA_004026905.1 Hystrix cristata | reverse complement strand
CAAATCAAAGTGGATCAAAGATCTAAACATTAAAACAGAAACATTAAATTTACTAGAGAATAGAATAGGAAGAACCCTTGAAGACATAGGGGTAGGAAAAAAATTTATGAACAAAACCCAGACTGCACGGGAAACAATACAAAGAATCAGTGCTTGGGACCACATGCTATTGAAAAGTTTTTGCACAGCAAAAGAAATCGCCAATGGCCTCTTTATATAACACTTTGATATCTTCTTTCCTATTGTGAAATGAAACCCATGCGAAATCGTATCATGTTTAAAAATTTACTATGATTTTGTAAACAGAAGAGAAGTTTTAAAAAGTCTTTATTTGGGTGGCTGGGGATTTAGCTCAGTGGTTAGAGTGCTTGCCTCGTAAGCACAGGTGCTGAGTTCAATCCCCGGCACCAGGAAAAAAAAAGTCTTCATTTGGGTGTATTTCAATATTTTAGTGCTAAAATAAAGATAACCTCCTAAATTTCCCAAATGCCTCTTAGGGAATTGTACAACCTCACTGAAAACCAGGGACGCAATCGGAGTGCTCTAGACTCTGTGCTTGTGGTCCTGGCAGGGTGAGTTCTGTTTTGAAAACTCTCCTTGGCTGAAAGTTTATCTCCACACCCCATTTGCCAAAGGTCCCCTACTGAAAAACAAGGACTCATTTTCTGTATTTCTTTCCCCGCTCCTCTTTTATCAAAATTCATTTAATATAGAATTTCTTTCTTGGTTACCAGCTCAAGAACATTTTTATGTCAGACATTTGTCTGCACAGCTTCCTCATGATTGTGAAAGGGGGCAGATCTACTTTTCCTCTGAACACTGGTGCAAACAAATCATCCCTGAAACAGAAATGCACTGGTTTCCTCAAGGGGTCGTACCCTCCAGGTGAAATGCGTTACTTCCTTTTCTAATTGAACAGTTCACGCCCCGGTGGTAGAAGGGGTACGAAAGCCAATGGAAATTCCTTAATGGGAAGGAGAGATGGGGTGCAGGTGGCTAGCCCAGGCACAGGAAGGTGTCTTTGGTGGCTCCTGCGATGGGAACATATGTAGAAAGCTTCAGAATCACACCATGATGTCACCAATTTCTCCAAGAGTAGAAACTTTTCCCGTGACCCGACTCCTGGATTCTGAGATGCCCTTACATTATGCAGCTGGCTGTTTCTACTAAAACTGGCAACATCACTCTGACTTTTGTTATTTTTCCTTCTTTCTAATTTCCAGAATTCAAATTCTACTATTTCAAAGACTCATCCTTGCCAAGAAATATTTTCTAATCTTTCTCCTCAAATCCCCCTTTTCTACTGAATGCGTAATACACATTGGTGTTTACTAACGTCCACTTTATGTTGAGTTGGTCACATCCAGGCTGTAACGATGAGGCCTTTGAGGAGAAGGACCAGGTCTCCTTCGGCTCATCTCCACGGAGCCTGCCTGGACCAGAGCAGATGTGTGACAACTTGTTTTCGAAATAATAAACAAGTAGCAATAAATGTGTAAAGAAATGAGAAGCTGAGTAAATAAAATCAGTGAGGGAGTTAGCGCATGAGTTAAACTCACTGTAGCAATATCTGTATGGTCAAAGCATTTTTAGGTGCAGAGAACAGAGACCAACCCAGTTTAGTTCAAGTAAGAGCGATGCCCAGAGTAGGTGGGTTTGTGCCTAACAGAGGGGAACGAGAGAGTTCCAAGGCAAGGGAAGTGCTGATTCTCACGGACTGGGCTGAGCAGCTGTGGTCGGCCTCACATCCTGTCCCCTGCCAGCAGGAGCTGGGGGACGGCGTTGGTGAAAGGCGTCAACTCAGCGAGGGCGCGAAGGAGTAGTCAATGCGTGGGGGCATCTCAAGTATCCTCAGCGCTGGTTCCTCTTCCTCCTGTCTTTGGGACAGGTCAGTAGGTAGCACCTGAAGGCCCTGCTAGGGGTTGAGGTGGGAACAGGGTTATCAGAACATGACATTTACAAACACAAGGTATCAGCCGTCTCTTTCATCTGTCAGCTATTATTGTCATTTTGCAAGAGACCAAAGGCCAGGCCAGTGAGGCCCCATCTTGCAGAGACCGTCCTGCTGTGACATAGGTAAGTGGGCATGCATGAGACAGAGACAAGGAGAGGTGGGGGCTGAGCTTAGAACAGATCCACTCTCGTGATAACTAACCCATGGTCACAGTAACAGTGTCAATCCAAGTGACAGCTGTCCTCCTGGGAAGGGCATGTGCCCCCGTGATTTACATGATTTAATCGCCTCTCAAAGGTCTCATCCCTTCACACGGTTACAGTGGCAGTTAAAAATCATCATGAGTTTTGAAGGGGACAGTCAATGGTAAAAGTTCATTTACTCTATTCATTCAACAAGCCTTTTTTTTTTTTGGTTCTGGGGTTTGAACTGAGCCTTGCCCTTGCTAGGCAAGCGCTCTACCACTTGAGCTAAATCCCCAACCCCAAACAAGCAATTCTTGAATGAATCCTGTGGGCCAATGCCTGTAAGTGGTATGAGTGGAAATGCAAATGGGTGGGGAGAAGAATGAGCAGGCTGAACCAGAGAAGGGGGACCCCGTGTATAAAATAAAGCAGGGAGCTTGGCGTTTCTGGGAGGCCTTGGGTTGCAAGCCTTGGGATTGTGTTGAGGTACTGGGAGGAGAAAATAAAGTTTGGGGATATGGGGAGGAGATGGGTGAGCAATATTTCGCCCCCCAATAGTCCTTACTGAAACCAAACTGCAAGGCAGTTTACCTACATGCTTTCATCAAGGCTTTGAAATGTTAGAAACAGCAAGGTGAAGGTGAAAAATAGAAACTGTGGCCAGGGAAGATAATTTTTTATGTGCTACCTATTATTAAGTTCTGCCCCTGGCTGGCCCATTCTGAGATTTGCTCCTCCTGGCTCACCTTGGGGACAGGAATTGGGCGGGATCAGACAGAAGTCTTGATTGTAAGATGGGACCATGGAGGCAGTCCGTGTCAGGGCTGGAAATGCCCGTGGATGCCACCCAGTACTTGGCCACATTTCATGGGGTGGGTGAGGAGACCAAATCCCAGACAGCCCCAGAGACCACCCCAGATCACAGCAAAATAGTGGGGCACCTGGAAACTGCATCCATAATGATGTGGCCCGGACAATCTATCCTTCCCCTCTCGTATCCATTGCACTAAATCAGGGATCTCAAATCCAGGTGTGAGAGAGACAGGTAACCTGGCGGGGGGAAGCTGGGAGTCTGACAGTGGGGAGCATGTAGTCCAGGATGAAGTGGCCTGCACATGCCCTTCCCAAGATGATGGCTGTTGCTGGGCGTCAGGTGATTGTGGTCACGTGGGAAGGTGAGCCCAGCATGGCTGGATCTCATGATTTTTCTTGTTTTCAAGATACACTGGAAATCCTGATTTTTAGGCATGCCTAGTTGGACAAAGTTACGTGGCCCTGCTCAGTCCCAGGGACACCCACCTATAGCCCCTGCCTCCTCCCCACAGCTGGGAGGTCCGTCAGACCCAGTGGTGGAAGGAGAAATTGAGGCAGGGAGGAGGGAGGCAGCTTGTTCAAGTCTGCTGAAACCCAGTTCTCCTCACCCCAGCCCGGTGGGGTGCGGAGAGAGAGGATGCTGAGAAACAGGGCTCACCCTGCGGTCACCCATCCAGGGTCAAGGAGGCCTCGATGGCAAGAAGGCTTTGACCGCATCTCTGCCCCTGGCTCAGGCTGGGGGGTCCTGGGGGTGAACCCAGACGGGTTTTCCACATTGGCGCTGCATAGTCCTGTGGAGGTGGAATAGCTGTTGTTATTTTGCCTGAATCTCTGGCATGTTAATACTCTATCTATCTGTGTATCTATGTATCTATCTATTTATCCATCTATAGCAATCTGTCATCTATCTATCATCTGTCTACCTCCCACAGGGCAGACATCCCGAGCACTTTTCATTTTGAGACAGGCTCTCCCTACCTTGCCCAGGCTGGCCTTGAACTTGTGGTCCTCCTGCCTCAGCCTCTTGAAGTACCGGGATTTCAGGTGTGCTGGGATTACAGGCTGGTCCAAGTTCCAGCCACAAGACATGGGCCCGAGTCCAGCGGAGCACTGAAGGCGGGAGGCACTGGCTCTCTGAGCCCCACCTCTGCCCTAATTGTCCAGGATTTTCCAAGCGAATGTCTCATTTGGGCAGCAGGACGGATGTGCTGCGGAGCGGGCTGTGGTTTACATATTCAGACCTCCGCATTTGGCTTCACCTGGGAAATGTCCTGGCTTTGCTCTGCAGGGCCCCAGGAGGCGCCGGCTTCCCAGGGGCTCAGGCCTCGGGCTGGATGAGACCCAGGGCGACGTGGGATCCAGGGTGTGGCAGCGCGGCAGCAAGACCGGCTGATGGGCGCCAGAGAGCAGGTGAGAGGCCCACCTGATTCCGGTTCATGCGCCAGATGACCTTGAACTTGCTGTCTTGCTCTTTCCTCTTGCCTTTCAACTGTGAAGTGAAGAATACTTGATTTGCATGGAAACTGGAACAAGTAAGATTTGGCTGACAGGTATATTTTATTTAACTTGTGAAGTGTTTCAGAAATCAAGGCATTTCCTATACACAAGTTTTCAGATTTCTAAGTTGTTTAAATGATGAGTGATCTGGTAGCGCTCAAAAGCACTTGTCCCCCTGGGTATGTGCCACATGGTCCCACAGTCCTACCTGGCCAGCCACACCATCTATGTCACCTGTTTCTCCCTTCAAGACATTTTTTTGTAGTACTAGAGACTGCGCCTAGGGACTTTGCACTGAGCTATATTCCTACCCTCTTTTAAGATTTTTATTTTGAGACAGAGTCTCCCTAAGTCACTAAGTTTCCTGGCCTGGGCTTGAATTTGCAGTTCTCCTGCCTCAGCCTCCCAGAGTGCTTTGATTCCAGGTGTGCACCACCATACAGCTTCGTTTGGGTTTTTGATCCCTGGATTAGGTAATAATTCTAACCACTAAGAATCAGAAAGTGACAAGGTTATGCCTTTTATCTTTAATCTAAAGAAATTGACATTCTTATCCTGTTTATCGGTTTGGAGTGGAAGACCCAAAGACACGCAGTCACCCAGGCCCCGGGCTGTCCAGTTGCTGTGCGGCGAAGTGGCACTCACACCTGTCCGACTCCCGGGCCCACGCTCCCTGCAGACTCGCGTTGTCTCAGATCTCTGCCCGGCTCACACTGGGGCTGCCTGCCCTTCAGACCGCATTGCTAATGACGCCTGGCACCTCCTGCTCTGTCCGGGGAGAGGGGCCTGCAGGGTGGGAGCTTTGGAAGGTTTCCTGGTGCCTCTGTCCATACATTCCTGGGGGCAGGTGGGAGAGGGAGACCTTCTCATGCAGAATGTACAGAGAGGCTGGGCGGGGCAGTGGGCAGAGAGCAGGCTGGCTGTCGGGGAGTCACTGGGTCTATTACCTTTTTCGGGTTATCACATGACCACAGAGAGGCCAGTTCTCACAGACCTCAGTTTTGCCTCATCTGTCAGATGGCACTAAGATCAGCCTTGTTCATTGGTGAGGGTATTGGCACGTGCGTGTGAGACCGCCCAGAGCTTTGCGAAGTTGCAGAAACCCAGGCCACAGGATAGCATTGTGATTAAGATGCAGGAATCTACCCTGCACCAGCTGTGATTTCCTGGGCAGGTGGCTTAATCTCTCTGGACTCTTTTATCTTCTGTAACATAAAGCCGATAGTTCTTACTCCTAGGAATTGTGAACATGCAATGAAATATCTGGATAATGTGCTTAGCACTGTGCCAGGCACACAGTAGTTGCTCAATAAATGGTAGGTGAGAATACACAACGTGAACAAACGTCTGGGCCTAGGGTGACCATGAGCAGGTGTGGTATTGGAATGCACAGAATGACGGCCCTGGGAAGGCTGGACCAGAGGGTGGGGAGCAGGCATTGGCACCTGAGACTGGGGGGCTTGGTCAGCTGGGGGCAGCTTGGGCGTGGCTGGGATGAGTGGCACTGCTCCACGCTGGGAGCAGGTTGACTGGCAGGTCCCAGTCCGGTTCTGATGACTGTAAGATAAACCAGCAAGAACATGGGGGCTGCAGGAAGGAGGGATCGCAGCACGGGGCATGAGGTGGCGGTTGGCCATCTCTTGTCTGCTGCAGAGGAAGCCAGCTTGTGGCTTTCTCTGGGAGAGAGAATTGTCACGGAGTCGTCGTGTGTGGGTGCTGAGGGAAGGCCAGCTGCCCACGCTTACAGGGGCAGCTCTGCCACTGGACCCCAAATCACAAGCGTGGGGGGCAGGGGAGGGCGTGGTGGGGTGCAGGCCCGGAGGATAGGTCTTCTGTGGACTCAGGGCTGCCTCTGGCTCCTGAGCATGGCCATCTTCTCTGCCAGGCCCTGCGCTGGGTGCTGCCATGCGTTTTGCCATCTGTTTTTCCCATGAGCCAGCGGGGAGGCACCGCTCACCACGTCATAGCCACTGGAACCACAGTCCTCCGAGCTGACGCTGCTTGCTGAGGGCCCTCCTGCTTCTCAGGAGGGTTCTCCTCCGCTGTCCTTCTCATGGTACAAGGGGGAGACTGAGGCCGAGGAAGGGAAACCACAGTCTCACAGCAAGCTGGTGGCGGGTCGGGAATGCGAATGACGGAAAGACAAACCCCACCTGACCTCACGGCACATGGGACGGCGACAGGCCGAGGTCGTGGAACTGGAGAGGAGAATGGTGGCAGCAGAGGCTGTGGTGGGGCGAGAGGTTGGCTGATAGGAGCCAAGTTAGGGTAGGTGGGAGGAAAAGTCCTGGTGCTCTATTGCGCAGCAGGGTGACAGGTTGAGAGTACTGTGCTGAATATTTCAAAACCACTAGGGGGGAGGGTTTTGAACATTCTTACCACAAAGAAATAATAAATGCATGCAGTGAGGGATATGTTAGGTACCTGATTCATTATTATACGATGCATAGATGGGTCAAAATATCACATTGTGCCTCATAGATATGTAGTGTATGTCAATTGAAAACAATATTAAAAATTTTTAAAAAAGAATTTAAATGAGCTCAAGGCCTTGAATCCACTGTGCTCTCCAGTGACGGGGCTGGAAACGGTCAGCATGGTGAGCCTGCCGCACCTCGCATGGGACCTCCATCACTTGTGGACTCCACAGAGGTCACATGTGTAGTAGGAGAGACTGGAGTGGTGGTTAGCAGAGCTGGGGAGGAAGGTGGACTGGGGAGGGAAGATGACGATCAAAGACATAAAGTTCTGACTAAACAGGAGTGGCATGCTTCAGCGACCAACCACGCAGAGTGGTGACAGTAATAAATACTGACATGTTGCATGTTTCAAAATTGCTTTTAAGGAAGGAAGAAAAACTTTGCGCGGGTGTCTTGCCGCTCCTCGCTCCCCTTCTCCGCACAGAGCCTGCGGTTCCTCTGTCCTCTGGCAGGGAGCAGGGGTGTACCACGCAAGTGTGGATTCGGGGCCTGGGCCCCGGGGCTTGACTCCCAGCTCTGCTGCTTGGCATCTCTGGCAAACTAATGACAACAGCAAAACTCTCTCTTGTTTCCCCTTCCCCTTCTGTAAAATGGGACAGAACAACACTGTTTCTCACAAATTATTTCAAAGAGTTCTTGAATCAGGCCAAGGTGTGAAGTGTGGACCGCAGTGCCTGGCATGTGACATCAGTATTATTGTGGTAAATGGCGATCTGGGGCAGCAGGGAGAAGACTGGGTGGGGGATGGTCCCTGAGCCCCCTTGGCTCTCTGCTCTGCCTCTTAGCACCCACTCACCCCAGTCTCAAGTCGGGGATCTTGGTGGCCCAGGGGAGCTTGATTTGCTTGGGCTGGATGTCAAGGGTCCCCAGATGTCCCTATGGAGAGGCTTGGTCCCCAGAGAAGCAGTTCAGGGAGGGGTTGTTGTGCTTTAAGACGTGGGCCTAGTAGAGGTACTTAGGCCAAAGGGATATGCTCTCGAAGGGGGACTCTCTCTCTCTCTCTCTCTCTCTCTCACACACACACCCCTTCCCCCTTCCCTTGGTTCTAGGTGACCATTTACTCACTACACAGTCCAGCCATGATGCATCACCCTCTCCTGCCCTTGCCAGAGCCCAAAGAAATGAGGCTGCCTGGTCTTGGACTCTGAACTCTGAAACTGTGAGCTAAGGATATCTTTTCTTTCGTAAGTTAGCTGCCTCTGGCATTTACTGTAGCAACGCTCAGCATAGCGTGCAGCAACCCAACACAGACGTCATCTCGTGCCCATCGGCTCCCAATGCGTTCCTGTGGCTGGGCTCAGTGTCACCTCCTCCTTCTGACTTTTGACCTGGAGGCATTGCTGAAATCCCAGGAGGATTTGGGCCCTGCCCCAGCCCATAGTTGCTTCCTCTGCCTCAACATCTGTTGTAGGGGTGATCTGTGCACCCTGCAGACATTTAGCAAAGCCTAGGGGACATTGCTCACTGTCGCAATGGGTGGGTGCTGCTGCGCTTCACGGGGAGAAGCGGGGAGCTTGCTGCACACCCTAATGCACAGAACGGCCTCATGACAAAGACCCATCAAGTCTAGGTGGTCACAGTGCTCACGTGGGAGCACTCTGATCTACTGGATGACACGGACACGTGCCCAGATGGTTAAAATTAAAAACGATAAGGTGATGGTAGAAGAAGGGCCAGAATTACTGGAGGCCCAGAGGTGGGCAGGTATAACTGCATCAGAGGGAGGCGGAGAAAGTCACCGTGGAGGAGGTGACAGCACCACTCTCTCACCTCTGCCTGTATTCAGCTCATTTGTTGAGGTTGCCAAGGCGGCTCTTCTGATGCTCATCCCTATGTGCTCTGGTGATTTCATTTGCGCCCCTGGATCCAGCCATACCTGCAGCCTTACGCTGTCTGGTTACATGGTGCCTTTCAGTTTCTTCATCCTGTACACTTGTTTCACTTACAGATTTTGTGCAGACAGCGCCAGCCTCTCCCTCTCACATACCCGGAAGCCCCCAGCTGGTAGCTGCCTTCCTCCGTCCTTCCCATGGCTGGTGGCTTCACTAGGGCTGCAGCATCAAAAAATCTAAGCATCAAGTGTGTGACTGAATGTTCCCCAGCCCGGACTGGGGAGCCGCTATCAGACGCGGTTCGTGCGACAGCTGCCCGCGCAGGGCTGGCAGTTAATTAAAAGCCCCATGCACTTGGTGATTAACTAATCACAGCGTGATGGCGGTCGGGACGATGCGGTGACTCCTCTGCTGGAGTCAGCAGAGAAGCTCCAAATGTCTGCCTCGGGGCCACCAGCAGCAGCAGGAGGCTTGGGAGGCCCCAGTGCAGGCGCCCGCGCATGTTGTGGAGCAGATTCCCAGCTGTCTCCAGCGTCAAGCTCACAGGAGACAGTGAGGGGAGTGGGAGGGGAATGCAGGCCTTCCTGCAAAGGGCGGGTAGGCGCACATGACCTGGGCGGGCCGGAGGAGGGGAGGCGGGAGGAGGGCGGGTGGGAGTGGGTGCTGCCATGACCTGGGAACCGCGGGAGGCTGACGGGACACCAGGAAGGTGGGGAACCTGGCCGAGACCTGGGGTGAGCTCGGTGGTGGGAGCAACGACAGCACAGCGCTCACCGCTTCAGGGCTGCGTGGGACGGCGGCTAAGTGCACGGCGGAGCCTGGCTGCCTGGGCGCATGTCATGGCTTTGTACCTGGTTGCCTGTGTAACTGCGGACATGATTTTTCTTTTCGCCGAGCTGGACGTGGAATCCTGAGTCTTGCATAGGCTAGGCAAGTGCTCTACCCTCGAGCTACACTCCCAACCCTAGACATGCTTTTTAACTTCTCCGCCTCAGTTTCCTCACCTGTAAAATCCAAGGTTAATAACAACACCCACCCCCAGTGCCGTGGCAAGGATTAATCCACACGAAGGCTTGTGACCACAGACACCGTCGGTGGACAGAGCTGAGGGTCACATCATCGCCGGAAGAAAGAAGGGCCACGGAAGTGAGAAACGACTCTGGCTCCCATTTCCAGGGCACTCCCCGTACCCGATGTCTCCCGGATGGAGACCTTGAAGGACTGTGGCTGCCCTCACATTGCCATCTTGGTCAGCAGAATCCAGGGGACAACCCAGGGACCGCATTCCCCGCGGTGCTGTGTGGGTGGGCGGCCAGCTGCTTCTTTGCCTCCTTTATTCAGCTCTCGGGCCCAGTTCTGTGGCTCCTCATTCTGATTCTGCCTTTTGGGGTGACCCTGCATCTTGGGAGTGGCTGTGACTTGGACAGCATTAATGTTGCACCCCAGTCCCTGTTTCCCAACAAGAAGTATTCCTGCCACTCCTCTGGTTTTTGGTCTCCCCTGGTTTCCATTTCCGACTTTCATTATCCCCTGTGCTGCCTCCTGTCCTGGCTGCCATGTGGCAGCTGACTCCTGCCACCAGGGTTGCTGCCTTGCTGCCGTGTCTCTGGACTGCATACTCCTGCTTGTCCTGCCCAGCTTTGGGGTCTGCAAGGACGACGTTGTCCCTGGGCCTGCGTCTGTCTGGGAGTTTGCACACTCACTTAGCACAATGAGAGGGCGTCACTGGAGGGAGGCCTCAGGATGGATAGGAAAAGGCAGCCTGTGCGGATGTGGGAGGGGAGGACACGGCCACTGCCCAGGTCCTGGGATGGGAGCAGCCAGGGACACTGGGGACAGACTGAGAACTAAAGACTGGAGTGGGGCAGAATAACACGAGGTGGCTAAAGGGAAGGTGGTGATGATGGCCAGAAGGAGGTGGCCACGTGTCACTGGTGGGGACCTTGCTGCCCCAGCTGGGCTGTGCTGGGTGTCACAGAGTCTGTGAAAGCCTAAGTGGGGAGGGCAGGGGAGGGCTCTGGAGTCTCAGAAACAGATGCCACATCAAGGACTTGTGTTTGAAGGATTCGTTAGAATGTGCGTGGCGGACCTAATGTGATCAACTTGCGCCAGAACGCCCAGCTGGACTGAGTTGGTGTGATGCTGGGCGTACGAGATCCACCTGAGGGTTGTTGCTGACGCAACATAAGGCAGAGTGGGAGCCGTAGCTAGTCGGCAGGCTGTTTGCTAGGAGAAGCTCTGCTGCGGCTGGTTCTCCTGAAAGGAACTTGGCTGTTCTCGTCAAAGAAGGAGCTCGGGGCCTTGCTGTCGTCGAGGATGGCTGCTGTTGCTTCGGGGGAGCTCTGGTTGTCATCTCTGCTGCGAGCAGCGTATCCTGGTTCCAGTAAAGATTTCTTCAGCCATCATTTGCAGGTACAGACATACATGGGACAGTGCTGGGGGCTCCCGGCCCTCGATTGGATCTTTCGGGTCTCCAGTGCCTAGATGGACATTCGGCACTTCCTGCATTTGGCTTGTGGGTGAATATTGTAACTCATAAATGTCCTCTCTATTAAATCTGCTCTCTTACAGCCATTGGTTCTAGAAAATCTAACTAATACAATGTGACCGGGAGGAGTTGGGAAGAGGTCAGGTGGGGAGAGGGGAGAAGAGAGACAGACAGACAGACGGACCTGGAGTGGCTGTCTGCTCCAGGCTTGTAGTCTTGTATCACACTAGCCCTGATTCCCTTCGAATCGTCCCTCCCTGGGCCTCGCTAGATTCTTAGGAGGACACATGGATGGCCAGTGGCACAGCGGGCCTGGTGAACCCCGCAGAAGAGTGATGTCAGCGGGAAGGACCTAGGGGGGAGCTCGGGGCGGAGGAAAAGGTGTAGAAGCCAGCCCGGGGCAGCCCAGTGTGGGGAGCGGCATGCTGTGTGCCTCCTCTCCTGGGGCTTTGCCATCTGTGTGCCCTTCTGCTGACACTCGGGGACAGGTCCTCCTGGCAGAGCTGCTGACACAGGGTCACCCTCTGCCGGTGCAGCCCATGGGGAGGGGCGGCGCCCAGGGAAATATTGGGGTGCTGGTGTCAGAAGAGGGGAGTGGGTATGATGCGGGCCCTCTGCTGGGCCAGGCAGGGGTCTGGGAGGGATGGCGGGAAGGAGCCCTTGCTCCACCCACCTTCAGCTGCTCAGTCCTTCCTGTCCATCCAGTGCTGAGGTTCATGCTTCTGGGAGTCTCCAAATTCTGAGGAATTTTTTAAAAATTTTATTTTAATGGTGCATTTTAGATGTACATAGTGATAACATTCACCACAGGGGATGTGTACCTGTACATGGTATACCTTGCTGTTCTTTTTTCCCCTTCACCCCTCCTCTCTCCTTATTTATAAAAGCTTTGTTTCCATTTTTTCCTTCTATTCCTTATTTCTCTCGTCCCTCTGTTCTCCCCCCTCCTTGTTCCCCTTCCCATTTGAACAATGTCTTCCCTTTCCCATTATAATACATTTTAGTCTTTATTTACACTTTCAGTTTCTCACACCAGAGAAACAATATGGTATTTAAACATGTGTGTCCGATTTGTTTCACTTAAGAGTGTGGTCTTGAGATGCAGGTCAACAGCGTCCTGGAATCAGAAGACGAGGATGGACTTCATGGCCATGCCTCTCGCTGCTGTGCGACCTTGGGCAGAGCCCCGGAGTCTCTGGTCTGTGTCCCTTCACCGGGGACAAGAAGACTGCAGACAGACAGCGCTTTGGTAAAGAACACGCTTGGTCTTGCTCACAGTTTAGGAAGGTCGTTTCAGCATCTGCCCACCCATCAGGCCACTGTCCTTGCACCCTTCCCTCTCCTGTCCTTGGGGCTGGGACCTGTTCCCACGTCTCTGCTCAGGAGGCCACCTCTGGGCACCTTCCCAGCACCTTGTCACTTCTCCTTAGCTGAGCGGAGACGTGCGGAGCACTCAGCGGAGGGCAGACGCGGGGTCCCTGGAGACTGAAGGCTGAGGTGGCCGTGGGGTGAGGGCAGAGGGTTGGAGACTGGCAGCGATGTGGCTGTGGGCGGTGACAAACTCAGCACCAATAGGGGGCATTTGGGTCACCGTCCTCACAAAAGATCCGACAGGACTCATTTCTCAGGCAGAATTACTGGAAACAGAGGAAAGAGCCAGGAACTGGAGACCCTCATTGATTTCAGAGCTCTTGGTTGTAACGGGGTCAGTCACTCACCAGATAATACAGTGTATAATTCATTTGTTATACACTTTTGTTTGTTTTTGAGACAGGGTCTTTCTAAGTAGTCCAGGTTGGTCTTGAACTCACTTTGTAGCCAGGCTAGACTTGCACTTGTGAGCCTCCTGCCTCTGCCTCCCAATACTGGGTTTACAGGTGAATGCTACTGTGCTAGGAAGTTTGGGATGTTATAACAAAAATATCAGAGGCCAGGTGGCTTAAACAACAAGCATTTATTTCTCCCAATTTTGGAGGCCGCAAGCCCTACCTCAGAGCGCTGGTGTGGTTGGGTCTGGCTGTGTCCCCACCTGGTAGGGAGCGGAGAGAGGAAGCAAGTGCCCCAAATTTCTCTTTGTCCAGGCACTAACCCTAGACTGCTCTCACAATCCCCACCTCCAAGTCCTAGTGGGGGCAGGATCATAATTCAGGGTAAGAGCTTTGGGGGATGCAAACACCTTCCCTGTACTATATCTCCTACCATTTATAAAGTGCGCCCGCACCCATGTCTTCATTCAGCTGTATTTGTGTTTCATAGAGGAGACACTTAAGGTGAGGGAGGCGGGAGAATCGCCAAATTCACACAGCAGCAGCACAGCCTGATGCAAGGTCATTTCTTGCTGCGGAAGTGGCAGCTGCATGGTCCGGGGTCTCAGGCCTGCCGTGCTGGATGCCATACTGCATGTGCTGGTTTTCCTGGAGGAGGTGGGGCGAGCCCCTTTCCTGTGTTCCTGTGGAGAGGGAGGCTGGGCAGCTGCAGGTTCCAGGGCTGGTGGCCTTGTGCTGAGTGGGGACCCAAACCTCCCGGAGAAGTGTGCAGGGGAGTGTCCAGGGCTGGTCTGGCCCTGCCCATGCCAGGAACCCAGCCTCCTGCCATCTTGTGCTCTCCGTCCACAGTGCATGGCTTCTTCCTGTATGGCAGCCAGTGCGCCAGCCATCACGCCTGCCTTTCCAGCCAGCAGGAAGGAGTAATGTGCTCTCTATAAGGACATCTCTCCAAAGTGACACATGGCACTTTAGCATCCAGGTTTTTGGCCAGATAGATCTAAGTTCTGTGGACTTCCCCAGCTAGCAAGAGAAGCTAAGGAATGAGGACTAGTCTAGGCAGCTTTTGCCCAGCTAAATCTTTAGGTTCTGTTACTGAGGGAGGAGGGGGGATTGATGACGGGGAACAAATAGCAGCCATTGTCACTGCTGCAGAGGTCACAAACCGGACTTGACCCTGGCTTGCTGACCCCACGTGCTCGATGCCCTCGTCTTGGCTATCTCTGCAAGAGCAGAGCAGGGAGAGAGGCTGGAGCTGGGGATTTCCAGGTCCACTCAGACCCCTTCCTGTGGGGTGAGGCTCTGCTCAAGGCCCAGCAGACTCTGGGACAGTAGTGTCGCCGCATCTTGGGGACGATGGGGAAGCAGGCAGGGGAGCGTTCTTGGACTAAGCCCTTAGCTTGGCGCCAGAGGCTTGGCTTTGTGGTCTCTGGTCCACCTGTAATTTTGGGGGTGATCCTGGCCAGGCCTGTTCACATTGTTGTACAACCATCACCACCATCCATCAGCAAAAATGTTTTCATCTTTCCCAACTGAAAGTCTGTCCCCATTGAACTCTTACTGCCATTCCCTGCTCCCTCAAGTCCCTGGAAGGCTCTGTTCACTTCCGTCTCTGTGAATCTGACTGATGTCATGCCCAAGTGAATGTGTATCAGTCAGTTTTCCATCACTATAACAAATGCCGGAGCTGACCCAGCTTAGGAGGAGGAAAGTTGATTTTGGCTCATGCTCTCAGGCCGCGGTCGCTTGGCCCTGTTGCTCTGGGCCTGTGTCGGCAGGGTCCACCATGGTGGAAAGGAGAAGTGGGGCCCCAGTATCTCCTCCAAGGCCATGCTCCCCGTCATCTAACTTCCTCCCTCCAGGCCCCGCCTCCCACAGCTCCCACCACCTTCCAGACGTGCTAGTTGAGTCACCAAGCCATCGACACATGGGCCTCGGGGAGGCGCCCCGAGCCCAACTACGGCAGATGGAATCCCACTGTGTGTCGCTTTGTGGCCGGCTGATTTCCCTTTGCATAATGAATTGGGGTTCCTTGAACGTTGTCACATGTGCCAGAATTTCCCACCTTTTAGAGGCCGAATGATGTTTCATTGTACTCCATTTTGTCTCTCCACTCGTCCACTGACAGACAAGGTTTTCTTCCACCTTCTGGCAATTGTGACAAATGTTGCTGTGAACATGGGTGTCTAAATAATGTGTTTGAGTCCTTACATTCAATGCAATTTTTTTTGGTGCTGGGGATCGAACTCTTTACTGAGATATTTTAAAAATCAAAATTTACATCAAAAAGTCACAACCCATAAAATACTAAAATTTCAAATAAAGACATGATCGGTGAGCGGTGAGCGGCATGAAAGCCTGAAGCAAAGGGCGGGGGAAAGTCTCCTGTGATGGCCCTTCCCGGTCCTGTTTTGGGTGGTGAATGCCACAACGAGGCGGTTGCCGTGGGCCATGGTGAGGCTGCACTGAGCCTGCGCAGAGTGTGCGGGGCGGCGGGCTGCGGCAGGGTGCTTTAAGAACTGGAGAGACAGGGGGCCTCCAGGTCAGAAAGCCGAACCCTGGCTGCCTTTCCCTTCGGACAGATTCATCTTAATCAGTCCCATCCGACATCAGCTGCCCCAGAGGCCCACGCTGAATTATGGGGACACTCACTGTGTCTTCTCTTCCTTCGAGTTGTTTTGCCAAGTATGTCCCTGCCCGGAGCCGCTCTGCAGAGTCGGCTTGAGTGACCAATCAGTGACCTCTTAGCCCAGCCCGACCGGGCGGCTGGATGCTGTGCGTGGGGCGTGAGGGCCACCCGGCCACAGGCACGCACTCCTGTGAGTGTGCAAGCTGGGCTTCCACCAGCAGGAGGGCGCCCACACCTCTGAGCTCAGGACCCCTGGCAGGGAAGAGGGGTTCTCTGAGTCACTCCGTGAACCCTCTCGCATTCCAGCTGTGGAGTGTGCAGGCCAGAGTGAGGGCTGCCAAACAGGAGGCTCCTGTGAGGCCCCGACTTTAAGAAGCTTGGACCTCAAAATAAGTGTTCATATGTCAGGAATCGAGATATGGGGGATATTTGGTATGAGACAGGGAAGCACAGTGATGGTGAGACACCTCACCTGTCACTGTGGGCTCTGTGTGTGTGTGTGTGTGTGTGTGTGTGTGTGTGTGTGTGTGTGTGTTGACTTGGGGTTCTTATAGGAGGTATCTCTGACGGGCGGACCGTGACTGCTAGTACAAGAATGTCCAGCAGATGGCGCGAGTGCAACGGGAAACTCAGGAGCTGCTGGGGGGCTGAGGAGAGAGGGAAAGCCAGAGTACTAGTCTGAGCTGTCGTAACAAAAATTATATACTTAATGACTTAAACAATGGAAATGTATGTATCCAAGTTCTGGAGGCTGGAAGTCTGAGTCCAAGGTCAAGGCACTGACAAGGCTGGTAGATCTCACCCTGAGGTTGTGAGTCCCTGTAAGAAGAGGAAGAGGAGGAGGAAGAGGGGCTCTCTCTCCCTCTTCTTATACAGACTTACAACCTTGTTTCACCTTAACTACACCCTAAAGACTCACCAGATACAGATGCTGTCTTCTCACACTGAGGCTTTAGGGTTTCGGAATACTAATCTGGGTGGGGGCACAATTCTGCCCATAGCAGAGAGAGAGGACAAAGAAAGATGGCGGTGGGAGGGGAGAGGGAAAGGAAAGAGAGAGAGAGACAGACAGACAGAAAGGAAGGGAAGGCCTGTGGCACTGGGTTGGATACCAGTGTTCCCGGTTCTGAACCAGCTTTGCCATCGACTTCGTTGTGACCCTGAGAAGTCACTTCCGCCTTAGAGCACTATGTCCTCAGCTCTTGTGCATTTGCCCTGCTCTGTTTTGAACGTCTCCTTCAAAACTCGTGTTGAAACATAACTGCCATTGTAACAGTGTCAAGAGGAGGGCCTTTGAGAGGTGACTGTGCTCAGGGTCTGCCCTCCCTCGTGAATTCATGGAGGCTGCTCCCTCAGCAGGGGCATGTGGGAAGGTTGTGGGGGCCCTTCTGACGAGAGCCACACAGCATGGAGCCCGGATGTGGGCCTTGTGATGTCATGGTACAAGGCCCTCACCAGCTGCTGGGGCAAAGCTCTTGGACTTTCCAGCCTCTAGAACTATGAGCCAAACATTTCCGTTATTTATAAAGTGTCCAATCTGTGATATTGCATTATAGTAGCAGAAAACAGACACAGACATTCCCTGTTTTCTCACTAATTGAGAAAACACAGCAGCCCTGTGAGCTGGGCATACACATCACCTCCAGCTTTCAAATGAGGAAACTTCAGATGAGGTGAGAGAAATTAAGTGGCCTGCACAAGGTCACAGAGTGGAGCTAAAACCAAGTCTCCTCACCCTGTGGTCTAGTCATCAGCACGAGAGCTCTGTGAGACATAAAAGACACAGTACACATATGAAAGGCTCCAAGCCCCTTGCCACAGACAGGTTGGGAAATGTGTCTCCTACTGCGGGCCTTTGCTTTCAGGCAGAGCTCTGCAGAAGGGTGTGTTTGGTGGGTGCTTGCGGGGAGCATAGGCCCCTGGGCTGAGTGTCTGGGAGCTGACCCCGAGACCTGGGGACCTGAGAGAGGCTCCCTGGACACACGGTTACCAAAGGCAGCTGCTGGGATGATGCCGCTGTCCAACCTTGGTGTGCAGGTTGGTGAGAACCACCCGGCTCTAGGCTTCACCAAGAAGGGCTGTAGGCAGAGAGGAGATTCTGCTCCTTCTCTCTCAGAGACACATGGGGGGTGCCCGAATCTAATAAGCTAATCTAGACTCCTAGAAACAAGATTAAATTTTCAAATAAAGGCAGGTTCTGACAGCTAAGGCATAAATCTTTTATTTAAAATAGAGACTAAGCCCATTCAAATGCAATCAGTGATGACAGATGCAGATAGAAACAAGGTCTGATAGAATAGACATGGTGAGGATTTGTTTGCTCTTGGTGACATATCACAAACAGTGACCTTTAGGACAGTCTATGAGAGTCAGCAAACAGTGAGGCCTTTGTGACCCTTTCCCTGTGGCTTGTTGGCTGAAGGTGGTGACAGGAAACCAGAGTGTCCCGAGGGAGAGGAGGGAAGACGCTGATGCCAGTGGGAATGTTGTGCTCCCTCTGCCCCATCTCAGCTACCATGAGAGGGCAGGCAAGAGGGGTTGGCAGCATTTGGTTTCCAGCATATCAGCAAAGCCACGAGGGGTCAGAGTGGGGAGCCATAGGAGATGGAGGAGGAGCAAAGTGGGAGCATCTCCTGGCGCTGTCAGTTGTGGGGTGCGCGGGAGAGCTGCAGGCTCCAAACCAAGACCTGCTGTCTATTCCAGATACTATGTGGGCACTTCTGTGTGCCAGATGCTGCACATTCCCTACCTGGTCTCATTTCATCCTCCAAGCAGGCCCTTGTACAGATGGCAGGCTGAGGCTCAGAAAGAGAAAGACAAGCTCCATGCTCAAGGTCACACAGCCTGAGTGGCGGAGCCAAGATCTAGCCCAAGGCCGGCTGACTTTTGTGCCCACAATCCTTCTAAGATTCTTGGCTTCTGTGACCATTGATCATGATATAATAGGTTGGTTGAAGAAATGCCTAGCAGATTAGTAAAGCACTCATCTAGCAATATCCCTGGGGCATTTCCAGAGATGACTGGCATGTAGGCCTGCAGCCTGAAGGGAGGAAAGACCCATTGTAACTGTGGGTTGCACCAACCAATAAGCTCGTATCCTTGATGGAACGAAAGGGGGAAAAAGGAGGAAGGCAGCCTGTTTGAAAAGCTCCATTCTGCTTGAATAAGTGTGTCTTTTGCTACTGCTGTTGCCTGTGGACATCAGACTCCAGTTTCTTTGGGCTTTCAACACAGACTCACATGAGTGACTTTCCAGGGAGCTTCCAGGTCTGCATCCTCGGACTGATGCTACACCGCTGATCCACTCTTCCCACGGCTTCTGGCTTCTTGGAACGAGCAGTTACTGGATCCTTCAGCTCTCCAGTGTTCTCACAGCCACTGTGGACTCTCTCATCTCTGATTCTGTAGGCCCAGATAATACATTCTCTTCTGTTCCTCTAGAGAACCCGAACCCTGGCCAGTAAATGACCCAAGCCAGGATGATTAGTGCCAAAAGCAGTCACCACGGGAATTTCACCAAGAAAGAAATGTTCTCTTGGTGTTTTTGAATTAAAAAAAAAATTGTACCCACAGCTTCCAGCAGCCACTTTGAGCCATGAGGGGAGCCTGCCTGAAAACAGTCCCTCTGTGGAGATCAGAACAGAGGGATGGAGAGCCTCAACATCCTGATGGAGTCTTCAAGGGGCTGTACCTGAATGTAGACCTTCCTCTACACTTTCCCAAGCCACTACATTTCCTTTCTCACTTAAGACCAGATGATGTGGGTTTCTGTCACTTGCAACTGAAAGAATCCTAATTCCTCTGTCAAAAACCCACTTCCAGAGGAGTTAGCCCTGGGCCGAGTAGCTGAATCAGAATGTTCAGATTGTGGAGATTTAGCTATAGCTGAATCCCTATGTATCTATCAGTATGCCTATCAATATCATCCTATGGATACAGACTCCTGGGGAATCTGATGATCTAACAGCTCTCTCTTGTGATCAGTTCCCCAGATTTTGTACCACAGAGGATTGGGAAGCCCAGGTAGAGAATCCAAGAGAGCTGAGAGATGGCTCAGGCCTACTGCATCCAGCACAAACTCAGGGATTGAGATACTTTACATGATTAGGCCTTAATTTGTTCCCACACTCAAGCTCTCAAATGGAACTCACATTCACCATGATTGTGACAAGTCCTCAGCTTTGTTCAGGAGGAAGAAGCTGTGCAGTCTCCACTAAGACTCATTCCTAGATGACCCCTCCACTTGCCCCTTTGCAGCAGTGTGCAGCTGTGTCAGACTCAGCTTGTGAAACTCTCCCTGGAGTCTCTGTGACTTTTCCTCTTCAGGATTGATCTCCAGATCATGCCAGAAGGTGGCAGAGCCACTAGAAGAAAGGATCCTTGTACCAATGTCATTCTTGGAAGCAAGCTTCATAATAACAAGAAGAAACAAGCATCTAATTTGTTAAGGCACTGAGATTTGGGCTTTGTTATAGGTGTTTCTTTAAAAGTGATTTTTATGAATTCCAGATAACTTTCCCATCTGTTGAGTCATCCGTGCCTTACACAAACTCAGTCTGGGTGGCAGCCTGGGAATGGCATTATACAATACTTGGCCCATTTTATGTAGTTGACCCAAGATAGAAAATGATTCTAATAGTAGCATTTTGATATGAATGTAAAGGTATTACTATGATGTGTCTTTCTTTGCCCTCACCCCATTCCTATTCAGCCAGGCATTTCTGTAGATACAGCTCTTCCCAGAGACTCAGCACTACCTTCCCACTGTCCCCAACCCCACTGCCCCACTGCCTGCACTCCCAGACCGGAGAAGCCCTGCCTCTGTCCATGGTGCTGAACCCAGCTACCGTTACAGAGCAGTGGTGGAACAAGCCAGGATGCAAACCTTAGACAGAACTGGGCTTTGCTTCTAAGCCTTTGTTCCCTTGGCTAATCCCGTAACCTCTTCAAATGTTAGATTTTTTTTATCTGTAAAAAGGAAAATTATATCTTCTTCATGGGATTTTTGTGAAGATCAAATAATGTGGAGAAACTACTGAGGTAACGGACGTGCTTTTTTGCCCATCCCTGTTCTTCTCCTTTTAAAATATTGAGCCTCTTCCTTCTCCTCCTTGCAAAATTATCAGGCGAACTGATGGCAATTTCATACTCTCATTCATGGAGGGTTGAGTGAAATAGAAGACAAGGCAAACAAACAAGTGATAGAGAACTTATTTCTCATATTCTAGTGCCATGGCCTTGGGGAGGAGATTATAGAATAATTTAAGGGATTAAGTAAAATCTGAAGCTTGAAAAAAGTATGGTGTTATGGCCCCTGGTTGTTTATTTCTTCTCCTCACCCTTCTCTTTCAGTTTCTTTCTTTATTAGTGTGTTTGTGATACATAAAAATTACATTCATCTTGGGGAATTGGTACTCACATGTATCACATCTTCCTTTGTCCAATGGTAGGTACAGAGTGGTTAGGTGCCTCCGTGGTTTCTAACCCTGCAGAACAAGGATATCTTTTAGTATTCTCACCACTTATTGATCCCCATTTTTGTGACGGTTTTGTCAACTAAACACACTGCACTTATTAAGGACTAACAAATTCATTTACCCAATTTTATTAATAAAGTACATTTAGAAGTGATTGTGCAATAAAAACAGTATTAAACTTCCCAGTTTAATGAGGTGGCTGATGCTTTAGTTAGTCTGTGTGGCCTGATTACCGGCTAATGTGTGGATTCCCTTAGGCTTCCTGAATTTTTGCCAAGAACTCACGGACCCTGATGTTACTCCTGTGAACCCTGGGACAGGAGTCATTACTTGCAGGGAGTTCTCAGTGTCCTTCTGTCTCTGCCCTGATTCTGTTGAGCTCTGATTTACTGAGAGGGACCACTGAGACCTCCCTGCTATTTGGCTTGATTCACACTCAGGAGATGGAATTCCTAACCCTCACTATCCTCTTCACAGTGGATGGGGATCAGGAGTGACAAGAGGCACACGCATGTGTGTGTGTGCAACTGGAAAATTTATTAATAAAAAAGATGACTTCCAAGGAAAATATTTGGAGTCCTTTCTTTGGACACACTCTTCTTGTTGCACATGACATGAGAAGCCAATTTAAATTGGAAGGCTACTTAGTGGGCATAAAACTAGAGTTAGGGAGTCTGTTGGATAATCTTAATGATGTTGTTTTCACACTATCATGGTTGCTGGGATATAATTTCCCAGATGTTTTGTTCAGGCCTATTGAGGAATCTAGGTCCTACTCTGTCCAAGATGAGGCTGGAAGCTACCCACTTGTCACCTTTGGGCTCTGCTTGCCCCACCTGTGTCTGCTAGCAGGGTCCCACCTGAAATGCTCAAGGCACTGCACTGCTTACCTGCTCTGGTGGCAGTTGAGAGAGTGTTCGGTCAGGGTGGTGGGCAATTCAGGCTGGTCTTGTAGCATCACCCCAGGGGAGACCAAGCCCTTCCTCACTCCACCAGCTCCTTCCAGAATGGCTTGTGGGTGTGTCTCACCCTCAAGCTTGGAAAACAGCTACAGATAATCAGTGACTGCAAATCTGATGTGCAGTTTGGAAGGTTGAGGAAGCTATTCACTCCACCCCTAGCCACAGGAGACACTGGTGTCACCATTAGAGAAGTGAGGAGCAGGAGCGGAAGATCAAGGCTGCCTGGAGGATGTGGCCTAGTGTCAGCAGACGATGTTTGCATCTTAAATCCAGAGGCCTTCAGTGAGGACTTGCTTCATGCTGCCTCATCTCACAAAGGATGTGTGATAACTTATACAACAAACACAAAACAGACAAGGAAATAAGGGCAGAAATAAGTGAAGAGTAACAAAATAAAATATGAATATTGCTGAATAATCTTAAAATAAGATTAAGGACTGGGATTAATATCTCCCTACCACAAAGCCCTGGAAATCATCTGTGGTGCCTGAAAATGTGGGTCTGAGCTTCCTATGAGCCAAAGTGTGGACAAAAACATGATTGGATTCAGAGTCAGAAGGCAGGGCCAGGAGAGGGAGGCACAGAGCACCTCTGCGGGCATTTGGAGGGAGGGCGCCGTCCAGGCCAAGGGGGATCAGCAGAGCTCCCTGGGAGTGGGATACTCAGAAAAAGACCAGGAGAGGCCTCTTCTCATGCAGGGTTTCTTGGTGCAGAAAGAATTGACCTCTCCTGGGCTCTGCGAAGCAATCTACATGACGGCAGGGAGAAGCCTACATCCACATTGCCTGAGGAGTAGCCACTTCAAAATTCCACAATAATGATTATATTAATTATATACTCATGCATAACAAAGCAGCCCAAGACTTAGTGGTTTGAGAGAAAGTAAACATTTGTGACCTCACAGCACTCCTGAGTTGAGCATTCAGGCGCTGCCGAGCTGGCGGTTCTGCTCAGCTCTCAGGAGCTTGCAGATGAGAAGTGGGCTGGGCTGCTGCTGCCCAGAGTGTGATGGGGCCGAGGCTGCACCTCCGAGCTGGTGTGCTCATGGAGCTAATAAGTTAATGCTGCCTTGGACAGGAGGGCTCAGGGCCTCACCGTGTGGACTTTACAATAGGGCAGCTTGTGTCTCCTTCTGATGTGACACCAGGCTTCCCCCAGAGTGAGTCGTCCAAGAGGAAGGGGGAAGTCACAATTCTGTCTTCATGATCCAGCCTTGGAAGTCATATTCTGTCATTTCTGCCATTTCCTATTTGTATAGAAATCAACCCTATTTGAAATGTGGGAGTGTGTGAACACCGGGAGGAAAAGGTGAATGAGGGTCATTGTGGAGGCTGGTACAGTAATCAAAATGTTAGTAAACAATGATAAAAGTCATATGCAGGTGGAGCCCAGGCATTGACCAAACTCTTTTCCTTGTATAATTCTCAGCAACATACAGTTTGGGCACTGTCACCAGCCCTGAAGTGTAGATGGAGAAACAGGCTCTTAGAGGTTGTGTGAGTGACCCGAGATCACACAGCAGATAGTGGTGGAGTGTGGATTCACCTGATGCCTTCCGGAGTCCAGAGCCCGCTCTCTTGACTGCAACCCCACTGTGCCTCTCTAAGTGGCCTCGCCCTTTAACTCCCTTCAACAGAACCCTCCTGGCTGGCTCTGTTCAGAAAGCTCAGCCAAAGGGTCCAGGGAGCAGGCTGGCGCAGGGACAGCCCCTTGTGCGGACCACCCGGAGCAGTGCTGTGGGCCCTGGCCTTGCGGAGGACAACTCTTCCCAAGGGAGGCTCAGAGCCCACTTCTCCCCCGATTGATGAGCTCTGTGGATGAAGAGCATGTCTGGCCTTTTCTGCTACTTTTCCTCCACATTCTTCCTTGATGAACTTCCTCCTTGCTTTTCCATTTACTGGTAGATATGGCAGCAGCTGGGCAGGGCAGGTGTGTGGTTTGCCGTAGGCCAGCAACCTCCCCCTCCTGCAGCCTCATGGTTGCGCAGCTTGGATGTTAAACAAAAGCCTGAAAAGACCTCCCCAGCTAAAGACTGAGGATCTCCCAGGAGGGTAGAAGCTGATGGGGCCAGGTACCAGTCAGCTTCATGTTACTATAACAAAATACTTGAGGTAATTAACTTATAAAGGGAAAGGAGAAAAGATTCAGACTCAATTTGGAAGTTCCAGTCCTTGGCCAATTGGTCCTATTGTTTTGGGCCTGTGGCAAGGCAGCAATCACATCATAGCAGGAGAATTTTGTGGAGAAGAACTACTCATTCATGGTTTGGAGCAAAAAAGAGAAGAAGGAAGAGATGGGGGTCTCGTAGTCACTTTAAGGGGGATACATCCAATGACCCAAGGAGCTCCCAATAGGCCCCACATCTCACAAGTTCCACCAGTTCCTGAAGAACCATGTTGAGAACAATGCCTTTAACACATGGGCCTCCCCACACCCCAGCCTCTGCCCTCATCTCCCCAGGTCATTGCTGCACCCCATCCCAGACTGCTGCCTCCCAGAAGGCCACAAGTCCCCCACCGCGGGGTGGTCAATGTCTCCTGCCTCCAACCAGGCCTGCTGTCCCCTCCTCACATCCCTGCACTTGGAACCAACTGCTCCCTCTGTGGTGCTGCTGCCCCCTTCTTCTGCTCCCTTCTTCTTTGTGGTTCCTCTTTACTTTCTGTCTGGAGCCAAACTTGTTGGCAAACTTTCTTCTTGTAAAAAATACATGGTACCATTGTTCAATCTTGAGAATTACAGAAGCCTCCCAATTCTTTTTGTGTTGCTGGTACATTTCTTGCTGTACTCAGTGGTTGGTTACGGTAAGACCATTAAAATATCCCCGTGGGAGCATGTCAGCCTCGCCCTGAGCTACAGCTCCTCACCATGGCGGGCAGGGCCCTGCATGCTCTGCCCTTGACCCGGCGGACCTCGTCTTCCATCACTCTCCCTCCACTCACTGAGCTCCCGCTGCACAGCCTGGATTCCGCTGGCTGTTGTGTTGAGCTTGTGCCCGCTCGGGGCTTTTGCACCCGCCACTCCCTCTGCCAGAACTTGCTTTCCCTGCTATTCTGCAAGGGGCCCCTTTTCCCCATTTGTATCTCAGCTCGGCCTTCCCAGGTGTCTCCATCTTGCTCTACCCTCCCCAGTGCCTCTCTCTTGTCATACTCTGATGTGTTTTCCTAGTTGTACTTATCAATTTCAGAAATCATCCTTTGTACAATTAATTTCACCTTATTACCTTTATCTTCTTGGTAGGACGAAGCTCTAGGGCCCATCTTGCTAATTGCTGGGTCAGAGCCCCAAGACCTCTGGGCATACAGGAAATTCCTCCTCCACTCTCCGAATGTGTGACTAGTAGTCACACGCAAACACTCGCATGTGAATGTCTGTCTTTCCTCTGCTGGGCGGGTGGGGTCTGCCCTGGCCCCTAGTGTCTTCAGCATAGTACTTGGGATGAATGCAGGCCCACCTGCCCCCTAGATCATCTGCCTTTTCAGGGGACAGCTGTGTGTCCCAGTGTCTTGGAGGCGTTTGTTGAAGTGGACAGAATCTTTTGGACTCTTGTGTGGACATCTTTGGTAATTGGAGGAAGATCTGTCTGGTCCTTCGGATGGGCCTTGCTGACACCTGGAGTTCTTATTCTCAGCTGTGAGTTCTGGACCATGCGAGTGCAAAGGCCAACCGCACACAGCAGACGTGTTGATGGGAGACTGGGAGAACCTGCCTTCGATGCCGGGCATCAGAGGAGCGGCACAATATCCTTCTGACACTTGAAAATTGCAAAACTGAGAGGTTCCTTCTCACTTGTCAGCTAAGCAGGCCTGTCCTGCACAGATGGATTCGAGGCCTCGGCCTCCAGGGTTGGACTTCCCTCTGCCCTGGCACCTGCCCACAGGTCTCGCTGTGAGCGCACAGTGGCCGCAGCACCTCGTGAGTCGCAGACACTGGGGTTTTAGTGTTTTACCAATACTCTCAGTTACAAATGACTTTATAAAAAGGACCACGTCACCTCAAACACCGAAAATGTGTTGGTTAGAAATCGCTTCAAGTGCAGCGGGATCCAGGGGCTGTGTTTTTCTCTGCTGAGTGTTTTCTTCTTCTGGGCTCCCTCTCTGTGGTGGCTATTGAGGGGGAAAGAGGCCCTGGGAAGCCTCAGACTCACTGATTTTATTTACTGGTGCCAACATTCCACTCGTTCCATTTTAGCAACTATTTTTTTTTTTCTCTTTCTTAGACAAACCAGGCATGTTCCTGCCTCAGGGTATTTACACTGGCTATTCCAAGTGCCTGGAAACTCCTTTGCCCTGTCACACTCATATTTAACTTCTCAGTGAGGCCAGCCTTGTTCACTCTATTTAAAACTAAAATCTTCTTCCTCAGAAGAGCTCGTCCTTCTGATTACCTTGCCTACTTCTGCCATTGCAAATGCAGCCTTGTAACTTATTCTCAGTACTCACTGTCTGCATTTCTCCTGAATCCCCTCAAATGTCTGTTTTGAAGCATCCAGAAACCCAGTAGAGTCCTGTAGTTTCTCCATTTGTTGGATGGATGAATGAAGCAGAAAGAGAAATTAATTCAACCTCCAGGCATTGGAAATACAGCAGGGAACAAAGCTAAAAACGCCTGAGCTTTTGGCCTTACCTTCCAGGGGGGAAGGGAGACAATGAATGAGATTTTAAAGAAGTACAGTGGCAATAAATGCTGGGTAGGCATAGCAGAGGCCCACAGTCAAGGTGAGACTCAGTCCACCATATGCCAAAAACCTAAGAAGGATGGAGATGATTCTTTTGTCATTTTAATTTTATTCTTTTTGGAAGCAGGAGAGGACACGCACACTGCTAATGATGGTAATAAAGCTTCTCCCAGATTTGTTTACAAGTTGTGTTTGCTTTTATTTTCATTCCCTTCTCAGTTTGGAGCAGGAGTGGGCAGCTCCCTGCCAACCCATCATTCCCTTGGCATTTCCCACTCGCACGATTTAAATGAAGATAGACGCTGATTGGCTGGCAGATGCTGGTGTTTGGAAACCCCTCCTGGAGCAGGCTGCTGCCAGGAGGAGCAGCAACCCAAACCCATATGCCCAGATTGACTCGCACTGGCATTGATGTCTTTTTTTAATTGACACAAGTATTTTGTCAAAATTCGTCTGGGGGGAACATCCATCTTCATATTGACCTAAAATAGAAGATATGACAGGATGGGCATTCTATCTATATAGTATGGACCTCTGCTTACAAATGTAGGTACATAATCAATATTTCATTATCAAATTATGATCTGGATCTCAATGTGTTCCAAAAAGAATTTGCAGATGAATAATGAAGTACAATAACTTTGAAACTCAAAGACCTTGGCCATTCTGTGTAAGCCAAGGAAGACACCCCCGTGGCCCCAGGGAGATGCTGTGGGAGGGTCTGCTGGCCAGGCCCTCTAGGCTTGGCTGCCTGCTCAGGAGCTAACTGTACGAACGGGCATGGACTCCGCATCCCATGTCGCTGGGCCCTGCAGACCCTGCTGGGTCCCCTTCATCATTTCAGTGGTTACTATGCTGGCTTCACTGACCCCGAGGGTCCCGAGTCTCCCGTAGTGAGTAGACGCTCCTCTGGGAGGTGCCTTCCTGTTTGTGTTCCCTGGGGCAGTCCTCAGCTAGAGACAAAGGGGTGGAGGACCGGGAAAGGCCGGCTTCCAGCTCCTGTACTTGGCTCCCCATCCTCTTCCTTCTACTCCTGCTCCCTGCTCCAGGATCCCACCCTGGGATCATTCCCTTCATCCCACACATGAACATGAAGCCTAGTCTGGGTCTGCTCCTGGGAAGTTTCTTGGGATACACCCTGCATCTCGCCACACTGACAAGGTATCTGTGGTAGGAGCTGGGGCTGGAGCTATGAGGGAAACAGATATGGCCTGAGTCCCTGTGTCAGTTTTGGGACTTTTCTGGCTACAAAAACAAATTTACAATCCTTTCTCTCCCATCGATCGGGAGTCAGAGGTCCAGGACTGGTTGCTCTAGCAGCTTGGTGGTGTCATTAGGACCCCAGCTCTTTCTCTATGTCTGCTCAGAACATGGTGCTCGCTTTGTCCCGAGGCTGGGAGCAAGTGGCTGCACAATTTCAGGCAGACATCTGGACAGGACAGCATCCAGAGGGACAAGAGAGGCCATCTCTTCTCGTGGCCCTGAAAAGTAAGACACCTTCCCCAGAAGTCCCTGCCTCCCTAGCGGAATTGCCTTTGCCTCACTGGCCTGAAATGTGCCCCACGCGTCGTTCCGCACCATCTGGGCAAGAGGTGGCGTTTCCCTTGGGTCCCACCCCTGGGACTAGGGTAAGGGTGGTTTCTCCCAAAGTTCTGGGGCAGGGGCTTCAGGGGGTGGCCACCTGCATGGAACTGGGAGGAAGAAAGAAGGTTGACGCCCCGTGGGCAGCTCTGTCCTCTGCTTCCTTTTTCACTCTGCTTCCTGCTCTCCTTAGCGGCGCTCTGCTCTGGCCACAGTCACACGTTCTGTTGTGTTTGTGTGATCTGCTTTGGCCCGTTCACTTCAGTGGCGGCTCCCTGAGGGCAGCAACCTGTCAGCGCACGGCTCTGTGATCAGTACAACGCAGCGTGGATAATTACGCCGTAAATGCCTGATGAGTAAGTGACAGTGACGGTGAAGGTAATGAACGGACGGCTGCACGGGCATGTGCAGTGTGGAGCAGGCAGGAGGCTGGCACGGTGCTTGCCAGGCCTCCCGCGGGTCTTGTGCTGTCAAGATGGCCCAAGGCAGCGAGGGCGGCTCAGGGTGAGAAAGACGCGACACTAAGTGACTGTGTGACCAGGTACTGTTGCCCCCCCGCGGCTCACCCTGTTCCCAGAGACACTGTGAAGATGCGGTCACTGATGGGCTGCGGAACACTTATGCGCAGACGCTGGGGAAGGTGCAGGGCAAGGGCAGGGTGCTGGGAAAGTGTCGGTGGGGATGCAACTGCGGGGCATACGGCTTGGTCCTCAAACCGAGTTGGGGGGCACAGGCATCTGGGAAGGGAAGGGGACCCTGAGCCCTGCAGGTGCAGAATGCAGGCCCAGGGGACCAGGCAGGAGCTGGGCTTGCGGGAGGAAAACAGGGCTGGTATGGCCTGAACTTGGAGTTGGGTGGGGAGCAAAGTCACCTTGGGCCAGACCGGGGGGCAGCTGCAAAGGCCACAGCACGCCTCGTGCTGCATAGCTCAAGGTGAAGCGTCTGGCACTACAGCCTGGGAGCCTGGTGAGATCTGGCCGGTACGTGGGGGAGATGCTAAGCCATACGGGGCCGGGCAAGGGGCTGCTGTGATTTCCTAGCAAGTGTCGATGTGGCCTGGACTGGGGAAGGGACTGTGTGAAGGGCTGTGAAATGGGCTGGTCACAGAGACCCTGGGGAGCAGATCTAGCAGCCGAGGAGAATCAGAGACTTTGTCCTTCTGGGGCTTCAAGGACACTTGATCTCACGTGTTTGTGGGGCAGAATTAGCCGTTCTCCCTATCAGGGAGGATGAATCTGAGGTTTGCAACGGGAAGCTTTCTTCCCTCTGGGCCCAAGGAATGAAGGGAAAACCAAGCATAATGCAGTTAAGAAATACCATGCGATCCATCATGCTCACCTAAATTAAATGCAATGTCCAAGCATGCTGCCTAGCGTTTTCCTCAGCAAGCAGGTCCAGGTGGGTCACTAGCATAGCCACACTATCTCTAGGTGAAGCCAGACAAGGGCGCCTCGTGTTTTTGGTGGATGGAAGGCTAGAGAGGGAGAGGCACAAGAAGGGTCTGGGGGCCTAAAGTCTAGAAAAACATACTCTGAGCAGATTGAGCTGTAACACAGGCCAAGTGTATGGAAAGTGGAGACGGAAGGCCTGCCTTGTACCCCAGTCATGCTACTCACTAGCTGTGTGATCTTAGCAGATCACTTACTCTCTCTGATTCTTACTTTTCTCATCAATCAGATGGAGACAAAGCTGGGAATGGTGCCACATGTCTGTCACCCCAGGGTTCTAGGACACTGAGACAGGAGGATTGCAAGGTCAAGACAATCTTTGGGCAACTTAGTGACTTACCAAGATCCTGTCTCAAATGAAAAGTGCATAAATTTTAAATATGGGGATGTAGCTCAGTGCTAAGGCTCTGGGCTCAAATCTCCAGGATGAGAGAGAGAGAGAGAGAGAGAGAGAGAGAGAGAGAGAGAGAGAGAGAGAGAGAGAGATAATAGCTACTTCAGAAGACTATTGTGGATATTAAATAATAATGAACATGCTTTGTCAGCAGCAAAGAGCTATTAAATGCTACAGATTATCAAGAAAGCATCTTTTAAGCAAAACATATAACTGGGTGCAATTACTGAGTTAATGTTAGCTTTGGGGTGTTAGGAGAATGTCTTTACCCTTAGGAGATGCATGTTGAAGTATTTAGGAATGAAACATCAACATATTTAACATGTTCAAATGATTCAGAAAAAAATAGAAATTATACAGCTCAATGAATTATCTCTAATCTATTTTATATATTAAAATGTAGCTGAGGGATACTAATGTTTGTTAAGCTATCTTTAACTTTTCAGTAGATTTGGAAATTTTCACAATTGAAAACAGGCAGAAGATGAATTCCAGGTGGACCCTAAATAGGAAAGATAAAACAATCCCTCAGAAGGTAACAAAGGGCAAGGTTTTCCTGGCCTTGGGGATCAGCTGTGGCCTGCAGGAAGGAGGAACTGCCCCAACCCTTTCCCTTTGGTTCCTGAACTCAGTCCGAAGTCCCAGAACAAAGCATGGCGATGACATCCAGGGATATCGGCCTGCAAGCCTGGGAGTAGAGAGTGGAGAGGGAAGGACAGAGTGACCGGAAGGGGCGACCAAAGGATAATCAGCAGCCCCTGTTCTGCAGGGAAAGCCAGACAGAGCTGAAACACATTCATCTTTCCAGCCAGCCTTAAAGCTCAGAAATAAGAACGTGGCACAATCATGGCTGAGCCTCTCCTATAAAGGGAAGTCTGTGGTTGGATCCTGGAAATACTTTCCTTGTAGATCGGAATATGCTGCCTGAGGCGAAGCCAGCCCCTCTCTCTGTGCCTTTGGACATGATCATGAGGACACGGCCACGTCAGGTCACTTTCTGCAAGATCTGCCACCATGACAGAGGCAGGGCTGAGAGGATGGAAAACAGCCTGTGAGAGCCCTGGTGCTGTCTGGCGACACAAGCCCGCTGGAAGACCTGCGGCCAGGCTTCTGATCACCCGGGAGAGGCCTCGCATCCTGAGGGAGAGCTTTCTTGTCTCCAGCCACCACCAGCTTCCTCACTGATACACAGGTCAAAGTCAAAGGAGCCTCATCTCATTTCCCTTGGTCCCGTCCTCCTCATCCCCTGGATTCTCCACTCTGATGGTAACAAGAAGCGAAGTCCGGTGGAGATAAGGGAATGGATGCTAAGAAGAGAAGGACACTGAGAGGAAGTCTGTCTTCTCAGAGGCGGGAATGCAGATGCAGGCTTCATCGTGCATCTGTAGAAACAAGGGTGCTGAGCTAATGATTTAGGAGGCGCTTTGGCCTGGCAGTGCCCGCCCAGACCCTTGGCTGCCCTGGATCAGCACGGTGCATCTCCCTCTCTGCTTTTGTGCATGGCATTGAGGGCGGCTTCTCCCTGAGACCTTCTGGGCTTCTTGGACCTTGAGTCAGATGACATGCCAAGAGCCTGAAGTTAGCAAATGACTAACCCAGGTAGCACACGAACACCTTATGGTCCCTTTGTCCCAGGGTGGGACAGAGCCTGCAGTGTAATTTATCTTCCAAAACCCCTCGTGGGTCGGGGCCGAGCCTGGATATCTCCTCTACAGCACCCTGGCGTGGACGCTTCACCTCCCTACTGTGGCCCCGCACTCCTTTAAGGATCTGTTCCAGGAGCTCTGTAGGAGACAGAGGTAGAACTTATGGGGGCAGGGGGCAAATGAAAGGCCCCAGAGGGCTGTGCAGGGGGATCTTGGCCATCACATGGTGACATCTGTGGACTCCCAAACTGCCCCAGACTTCCCTACCAGCTACTCTTGCAGGTAAAGCTGCCCAGGCCCACTTAGGCTTAGCTTTGGCCTCTCCCTCAAGCACTTACTTATTTGGCGAGTTGCTTCTCTGTCATTCACTTGAGGAGGGATCTGAAAGCCAGACATGTGCATAAAGGCTCTGCCTGAGTCCTCTGGCCATTCCTCGTGTCGCCAGTGTTACTCCCTTTATGACCTGCCTCCATCACTTATCTGGAAGTTTCAGCGCTTCCAACCCTGCTGCTCGTGAGGCGCACCAGGAGCGCTTCGAACAGCGCGCCTGGAGACACCGCCCTGCTGCCTCCACTCCTGCCGGGAGACTCCGGGCGCGGGTCACAGGCATCCGAACTGTCAGAGCACACAGGTGACTCCAGCGTGCGGGCAGGGCTGGGAGCTGCTGCTCCACGGACGAGCGAGTCCACAGAGCCCCGTGCCCCGCAGGCCTTCCTGAGGCCCGGCCTTGCTGGTTGCCTTCATCTCTGGATGAGGCGCTGCTAGAAACCCACAGTTCCTCTCCTGCTGCTCTCTCGGGTCATCTCCCGTGATTGGCAAAACACCGCTTTCCTTAACGCCCAAGTATGCGACTCCTTGTTACTGTGTTACTGTGCGTACTGCTGGAGAGCAACGCCAGCTATTGGTCGCCGGCATTCGGACGGGGCTGGCAGCCCGGCCCGGGGTGGCGGTTCCCCTCATGTTCCAGCCTTCACCTTCCTGTTTCCTTGTCCAGAGTGTGTTAGAGTCGTCGAGGCTGCAGTGTGAGGACTATGACTTTCTTAGAACTGGTTTGCTTAGTTTTACAAAGTGCTCGCTGGATTGCAGACATCGTCTTTTAATACACTGTAGTTTGTTACCAGACAAAAACCAAGGATAACTTTTCAAGCACACTCAGAAATAACTTTCGGAATAATAATGTAACCCTTATAAAACCATCCTTGTTTTCCCGTTCGATCCAAGGAATACAGTAGGGGAAGCAAAGCTAAATCTCCAGCTGAATAACATAAACTTCAACTGATTACCCAGAAAGTGTGCTTTCCCCCCCTAAATACTATCACAGGCACAGACAGTCTAAGGGGAGAGTTTCAGATCACCCACGCCATTGCACTTCAGGAAATTCTGAGCTTCGAAAATAATTTTAGAGTACATGCTAATTCCTCCCCTTGGTAGTCACCCTGTGGATTCTCATGTTTTCCTTTCTCTAGTATCTGCTAATTAAGAAAGACACCAGGTTTTAATGAAAATGCTTTATTTGATTAAGTGTACAACATTCAACTGCTGGCTTATGTAGAAAAATAATTCCATTCATTTGCTATGTAGGGGAAACAATCATTAAATGAATGATATGTTTTTGTCTGCTTTTTAGGGGGGTGGTAGTACATAAATGCAACATATATCTCTTGTACAACGCCATGTGATTAGCCTCCTAATGCCTAAAAGTCTTTCTTTCTGAGTTGTAGTTACGTACCCAAGAGAAATGTCATCATTTTCCAGCTTACACCTGCCAGTTGTCATGGCCATTGTCCCACTGCTTTGTGGTTTTGCTCCTGTCCATCCGCCCGTCTACTAAACCTGTAGGCCTTGCCCTTGGTTGCTCATGAACAGCACCTGGGGCTTGAGAAGTACAGATGAACGTGTTCAGCTCCAGGTGCAGATTTCAATTCAACTGGCCTGGAATGGGGTCCCGGCCCAAGATACATTTAGTCTCCAGGTGATTCTAACTCACAGGTGGGTTTCAGAACCACTGCTGTGGGGTGTCAGCTGTTCTTGGTAGTTGAGCAACACCATCTCCTCAATCCCAAATCTGCAGAACCTGCTACACAGTCTGCCACATGACACACATCTGCTATGAATTAGATGCTGAACATACCCAAAAAGGACTTCCAATCCTGGTGCTATCCCACTGCACCATCTCCTGCTCCTGGTAGGTTTTCCAGATGATATGTATTAAGCAAGGCATCTCAGACTGCCAGTTCTAAAGAAGCAGGATTGCTAGAAATACTCATTTGCCATGGTTCACCCTGGACTGCCATTCCATTGCTTGTTAACACTCAAAGACAATACCATAGCATTTAGTCAGCAGAAGCACGCTAATATATTGAAAAAATACATTACATTATTTAGAAATGTGTGGCATGGGGTTGTAGCCATGTGAAGCACAAGTATCAGTGTTACCCAGTCACTGTGGAGAACACTGCTCAGAATAAACATCTATTTTTTTTCTATGGAGATTTCAGGAAAAAAAACTTTAAACAGCTACCTACATACAAAAGCAGAAACCCAACTGCCTTTGTATGTAGGTAGCTGTTTAAAGTTTTTGGCTGGTTGGTTGGTTGGTTGACTGAGTGATCTACTCATTTACTCAACTTGGACTCACTGAGCCTCTTGGGACCGGCGTGGTTCTAGGCACCTGGACAAAGCAGTGAACTCAAGTGACATCTGCCTGATTGCACAGAATTCAGACTCAAATGTGGGAGACAGGTAAAAATCAAGGAACTCAATCTGATAAAAGCCATCTGTGACAAACCAATGGCCAACATTGTACTAAACAGTCAAAAATTGAAAGTTTTCGCTCTAAAATCTAGAACAAGACAAGGCTGTCCACTATCACCACTCTTATTCCATATAGTTCTGGAAACATTAGCTGGAGCAATTACACAAGAGAAAGAAATAAAAGGAATAAAGATAGGAAACAAAGAAGTTAAATTATCATTATTTGCAGATGACATGATACTCTACATAGAAGACCCCAAAAACTCCACCAAAAGACTTCTAGATTTAACGACTAAGTTAAGTCACTTAGCTAGATACAAAGTCAATACTCAAAAATCAATAGCATTTCTATATACAAATAACAAACTTACTGAGAGAGAAATTAGGGAAACTACACCATTCACAATAGCATCAAAAACATGAAATATTTAGGAATCAGTACAATGCAATTCCAATCAAAATACTAATAGCATACTTCACAGAGTTAGAGAAAGCAATCATAAAATTCATCTGGAACCGGAAGAGACCAAGAATAGCGAAAACAATTCTGGGCAACAGAGGCAAGGCAGGGGGCATCAAAATCCCTGACTTGAACTTATACTATAAAGCTACTGTGATAAAAACAGCATCGTATTGGCAAAAAGACAGACCTGAGGACCAATGGAACAGGTTAGAAGATGCAGAAACAACTCCAAACACACTCAAATACCTCATCTTCAACAAAGGAGCCAAACACCCTCCCTGGAAGAAAGATAGCCTCTTTAACAAATGGTGCTGGACATATTGGCTTGCCACATGTCAAAAACTAAAACTAGATACATGTCTCTCACCATGTACTAAACTAAATCCAAGTGGATCAGAGATCTGAACATTAAAACAGAAACACTAATCTTCTGCAATATAGAATAGGAAGAACTCTTGAAGACACAGACGTAGGCAAAACTTTATGAACAAAACTCAGACTGCAAGGGAAATAATACAAAGAATCAGTGGTTGGAATCACATCCTATTAAAAAGCTTTTGGACAGCAAAAGAAATCAACAATAGGTGGGGTGGCAGCCCTTGGAATGGGAAAAAATTTTTGCTAGCTTTTCCTCAGACAAAGGTCTAACATCTATACTATATAAAGAACTCAAAAAAATCAGACCGTCCTCAAATTTAAGATCAAATCCAAAAATGGGCATCTGAAATGAATAGATCCTTCTCAGATGAAGTACAAATGGCAAGTAAATATATGAAAAAGTGTTCAACATCACTGGTCATTTGAGAGATACAAATTAAAACCATAAGATTCCATCTCACTCCAGAAAGAACAGATATTATCAAGAAATCAACCAATAACAAATGCTGGCAGGGCTGCAGGGAAAAAGGAACCCTCCTCCACTGTTGGTGGGAATGTAGGCTGGTCCAACCATTGTGGAAATCAGTGTGGAGATTCCTCAAACAAGTACAACTAGAGGTTCCATTTGACCCAGCTACTCCTCTTCTTGCTATCTTCCTAGAAGAAGATCATACCACATTGTACCACAGCAATATATGAACAACCATGTTTATAGCAGCACAATTTGTAATAGCTAACTCTTGGAAACAACCCAAATGCCCAGCAACTACTGAATGGCTAAAGATGTGTTTTTTTTATACAGTGCAGTACTACTCTGCCATAAAAAGGATAAGCTTGAAACATTTATAGGTAAATGGATGCACCTTGAGGACATACTCTTTCTTTTCTTTTCTTTCTTTCTTTCTTTTTTTTTTTTTTGGTGCCGGGGATCAAATTCAAGGCCTTGTGCTTGCGCCTGCTCGGTAAGCACTCTAACCACTGAGATAAATCCCCAGCCCCAAGAACATACTCTTAAGTGAAATAAATCAGACACACATGAGTACATATCCAATTGTTTCTCTGATATGAGAAACCATAAGTGTAAATAAAGACAAAAAGGTATAACAGATATTGTGAAAAAGAAAGACAATATTCAAAGGGAAGAGAACTAGAGAGAGAGGAGGGGGAAGGAAGGAAGGGAAAAAAAGAAAAAGAGGAAAAAAATGGAAAAATAAAGCTATTGTAAATAAGGAGGGGGGGAGTGGAAGTAAGTGGTGGTGGGGAACCAAGATACATCATGTACAGGTACGAATTAACTATGATGAATGTGATCATTATGTATATCTACAATGTACCAATACATGTTCTTGGTAAATTAAAAAAAGAAACAAACCAAAAAAAGGAAGCAGGCAGCACACGGTTCAGACAGCAGTCGAGCCTATGAACAAAGCAGCACAGGAGGATCTTCTAGGAGCCCAGGGAGCAAGTCCAGGCCTCGTGGTCGGGAAGAGTCCCTGAGGAGGCCCCGGGAGCTGAGATTTGAATTTCTACGGACAGGAGACAGCAAATGCACAGGCCTGGGAGCAGGGACGAGCTTGACGGCAAAGCCTCCTGTGTCACGCAGGCCTGAACATCCCGTGCGGTTTATCACACGCGTAGCCACGCGGTGCTGGCCGCACGGTACACACAGAGCACGCCCCACTTCCCGGCAGAACTGTGCGGCTCACGGCAAACTCAGCGCATGCTGCTGCCCTCACGCTGCACAACACTTGCCCGGGAAAAGGTCGAAATTCAACAAGCACAGTTTCCGTGGGATGCGTTTCATCTGTACAGGATCGTGAAGTGGGAAATCTTGAGTTGAGCCATGTAAGTCAGGACCATCTGAGTAAGAGTTTTCTTTGCTTCTTGAGTGGTGGGATGGGAGAGGCGTGCTGGGCCAAGTCGTGAATAAAACGCTCTCCCCTCCATATCCTTACAGCTTGTCCTGTTTCTGCATTGAAACCTCTGTTCCAACCTCTGTTCCAATGTCGCTTCCCCAAAGAGGTCCTTCCTTTTCTCCCCCATTTCTCCACGCCCTCCCTGTCTTCTGACAGTCATCGTGGGTCTTACATGACCAAATATTCTCGTTTGGCATCTCCTCCACCACACTAGGGCAGAAGCTCCTGGGAGCAAGGGCTTCGCCTACTTTGTTTTCAGATCGACTCAGCACAAGCCCCGGCACATGGTAGGTGCTCAACACATTTTTGTTGAATGAGTTTGAAATAAATGCCACCGGGCTTTGTGTATTTCTCTGGGCACAAAGGATTTCAGAGAGCCCTAATGTTCCTAGGCTTTTATTTCCCAAGCACATTCGTGTCCTTTCTAATCTTTCCGCCTTAATCACTTTAAATGTACTGACAGGCACAATTGACCAATTAATAGTGCTTATGCTCTTGTTACATCATTTGTAATCCATGATGCTCTTTCTATTTGCAGTGGCCTTTCAATTTTTCATGACTCAAAATGGAGGACATGCATAATGAATACAAATAGCAAATTGATTAAATGTAATGCATATTCTACTGCTTGCCGGGTTTACGCCTGTTATTAATGACAGAAATCCAGCGAATTCTCATGAAAACACCAGTGACATACAACCTTTAATGCAAGATGTTGGAGCACCAGGGGTCCTAAATTTTCCTAATTACTGAGCAACAGCAGATATTAATTTCCCAGACGGCAACCTTTGTAAATAAGAACATCCGCATGGCTTTTTTGTCCAAGTCCTTTTTGCTGAGCAAAAAAACCCATCATGCAACTCACAGACTATTTGTGTGTGTTTAAAAGAAAAAAAAGATACACTTGAGAGATTGCCTTATGAGCAAAGTATAAAGGATGCCACTTGTGCGAAATCAGATTTCTTGTCTACTACAGGGTCTGCATGTTTTCGGAATGCTAATATAGTATGGTACAGATTCCACATGGCTTCTGGTGGTGTGCTAAGCATTAAAGCGTCGCACAGGTGATAAAGCCAAACAAGAAAGAAGATAAGAACTAGAGTCTGAAATGGTAAAGGAGATGTTTTCAAGGGATCTGCCTGGCTGGATGTGCAGTCTTGGTCTCAGGTTGCCACAGGACCCACTGCTTTGCAATAAGAGGCTATGTGGACCATGCTTATTTTCCATTAGCAGGAAGCCTTCTGACAGGCGGGTGTCTTCTCTGACACACTGACAGGTATGGTGGCTGGCTTACCTAGGTTGCTACTGGAAAACACAAAGCACTTGTCTGCAGGGTCTGTGAGGAGAGGGGACAGAGTAGACAGGAACACTGTGGACGCTTTGTAGTTGGAAATCAACACATTCACAGTATGCTGACCACAGCCCTGCCATCTCCCTCCTCTAATACAAATCAGCTGTCCCGCAGGAGGAAGGTTGGGGGAGGGCATGGTGGCTGTGGGCTTGGCCTGCTTCCCCAACAATCTGTTCCCTGATAGCTCTGCGTCCGTCACGAGCTGGGCTCTGTGCGGGTAGCACCCCAAACCTGGGGGAAGCAGAGGGTTGCTGCAGCGTGCCTGCTGAGTTGGGGCCTGTAGTGGGTTGGGCAGAACCTAATCCAGCCTTCAGATTCCCTTCTACACTTGAAAGTGTGCAAACAATCACAGGTTAATAACCCCGGAAGAGACCCAGAGCCAGGGATTGAGAGCAAGGGGTTGACTGGAGGTACAGGGTGCCCGGGTAGGTGAGGAGAGGTGAGAAAGAAGGGAAGGTGGCCAGAGGATGAAGGGCGCAAGATTTAGTCAGCTGCACAGTGGGTGGCTATAGATGAATCTCAGGGGGAAACTCTGGAGACTGTGCAAAGCGCATCTGCGTAACATTTATACCTGTATACACAGCAATGGTTGGTTAGGGGCCACCAGAGATGTTAATTCCCAGGGACTTTCAGCCTGCCATGCTTATGGATGAGGTGGCTTTCAGGAACCTCAAGGCAGCCACCCGTCAAAGAGATAGTGAATCAGGGCCAAGGCGACGAGAGACAGCTATGAAAGTCACCTGAGGGCTCGGGATCCTCTCCCACCTGTATAAAGTGCCCTCGGCCTAAACTTCTGACAGCTCCACCGTTCACCATGATCAAAACGTCCGGTGAATACACACAGTGCACTAGGTGCCCTGGTGAATGTGGCCTGAAAGGGAAGTGAAACTAACAAACTGTCCTTGCTGAGTTTCCTACTCCTTGGAGACCAGCAAAACAGATTTCTCATGAAAATTTAGGAAATAAACATGCCCTCCTCCCCCACCACATGAGAGAATAAAGAATTCACAACTAGATCTAAAAAAAGAGCCAGACGAGGAAGAGAAATACAGTCATAGACCACAGAGGAAATGAAAGCGACAGCACTAATAGAGAGATGGGCACAAAGGAACGAGGATTTCTTTTATTATAATTGGAAAAAATATAAAAAAAATTCTTGGTACCTTTAAGCATCTTGCCCAGATGAATCCTCAGGTGTATATATCGATGCTGGAATGTTCTGATTGTCACATGTCATCCATTGGTCGGACAGGGCCTGTTTTGTACTCTGATTCATTTTTTAAAGCCAAAGAATTCCTCAGCATCTCCACTTTTGATATCTCAATTGTAAAATTCTTTTCTTGTTGCCTAAAAGTAAAAGTCACACAAATTAGCATTTACATAGTGCTTACTATGCACAAATTGTTCTGCATGCGTTAGCCCACTTAACACAACAAAACCACGGTTAGCTCTTAGTCTTCCCATTTTACAGAGAAAGAAGCCAAGGCTCAGAGATGCTGCTGCATCTAATGTCACTCAGCACACAGAGCTGGGATTTCAGCCCAGGTCTAAATCCAAACCCACAGTTTCTACATCTCTGCCTTGTATTTCTTTCATGTGCCCTAATTACTTGCCTTAGTAATCAAATGTTTTCACAAACATAAATCCTGCTTTAATCACTTCTAGCCCAAGGATGTGAAAGTTTGATGTTTTACACCATGGTGAATGCAATACGTTCTCATGAATACCCTGCTACGACAGAGCTCATTCAAGGAGCGAAGAGGCTCCAGCGCCCCAAGGGTGGCTTCTGGTTTCTCCACCAACACGCCCAGGTCTGTGGGACAGCAAAGCCTTGTGAGATTCATCTCATACCCATCTTAAAAACACCTGCTCCCTGAACCTAGGGAAACCTGCTGCGGGATACAGAAATTCAATTCTGTTCACCTCTCTTGGCTACGGGATGAGCCCGTTCAACCCCCAGACTCCATATTGAGTAAAATTGTTCAACATGCAAATGGCGCGGTACTCTGATTGGCTTTTACTGGTACTTACTAAATAAAAGAAGGCTACATGTATAGTGGTAGATGGAAAGATTGCTTGGAAAGCACTTGAGGAATTGCTTAGACTCACATTTATTATAGTGCGATTCTGAGCCTAAAAAGGAACTGACTTTTTTTTCGAGGCAAGCTTATAATCCCAGACCCAGAGAGGCCTCTCATTCTTCTTACCATCTCTTCAGGAGGTGATAACAGCGAAGAAGCTCATGCCTGACCGTGCTGAAAGCTTACGGTTTGCTTTTCCAGGGTGTTTCTATTACGGTGTAAGTGTGTATGTGGCATAAGCACATATGCACATAAATGCTATTTGCTAAATTTAAAAGAAAGATGGTTTTCCCACTTCTAACACTTAAGGACTCATAAGAGATAATGCCTTAAGAGCCAACAAAACCCACTACACACAGATAAAAGAACCTCTTATGTTGCTAAATATTTAGTGAATTGATCCAGAGAAGGGCTACAGTAGCAACTTACCAGAGTTAGATTAGATAAAAGGGTAAAAGTGTACACACACACACACACACACACACACACACACACACACACCCGCCCCAAGGAAATGGAGAATTTTAAACCAAAATGTTCAAGAATTTCATCCTTTTGTCTTCCACATGCTCGTGCTCAGTAATAACAGCAGCTTTGGAAGCGTCAGGCCCGAATCAGCCAGGAGGATTTGTTTAGAAATTGTGCCAGTCATAATGTGCCTTTATTTAATCTCCACTTTCTCCAGCCCTCATAATAAGCAATTCCTATTACCCAGGCTGCCGTGTGATGAAGTGGGGCCTGGACACCCACCGAGCCTCCGCCGCGGTCATATGCAGAACAGTGCCAGTCCCGGCGTGGGGGAGGCAGGCGGAGGTGTGCGCGGCGTGTGTTTGAGATGCCCTTTCGATGGCCGTCACGTCTCCTGATGTGACGCAGGACTGGGCTGTATTGACAATAATTCAAATGAGAACATTTGTACTTTAGACTCATCTTTTTTTCTGTAGCCTCCCTGTGAGGCTTACCTTGCCTCAAATACTCAGCCAGAAACAAATATAAGGATAGGATATAACATCTTGCACAAAAGTCCCCCAAAGATAACACTATCCAGGCTGAGATGACTAAACAAAAAAGAGGTCCATATAAACTTCAGAAAGCTATTAATTGAATCATATATTTACAAAATACAGTCAACCGTGTACTGTTGATTAAGCTCTGGTAACAACCTCTCAATGATCGAAACGGTGACATGTTAGGATGCTAATGACCCAGACGGATGATGCTAAATTGAAAATTATACAAACACCAATAATAAAGCAGACACATCAACTCAAAAGTGGAAAAGGAATGGTAAATTAAGTCTGTTTTGAACAACTCGAAAAAATTTCTGTAAGCCACAGATACTTGTGAAATTGAAATACTACAGGAAATAAGGATGTTAAATTAGAAAGAAACTCGACAAGTTTGGAAAACACACTAATGGTGTTAAAGTGTCTTAGGTAATAGTAAGTAACAAAGATGAGAGTTGATTTCAAAGATTATGATGGAAAATCTTTAGCATCAATTTAGCAGCAGGGAGGGAGAGGCTCAGGGGCAGAACTTTAAGTTGAATCCGGGGAAACTGAAGGTTTTGGCTAGACATAAAATTACCACGGGCAAACACTTTATAAACACCACCCAGTGGAATAAGTAGGGAGACAGGCATCATTGCTACGTAGAGGATCTAGGAAAGGAAATCAGGAAAGTTTCCCTTCCCTCACTGTACCACTGGTTTTCAAAATGCAGCCTATTAATGTATGACATATTCTAAAAAACAGGGCAGGACACTCTGAAATGGCAGACAGGATAAATGCTGAAAGATGGAGTAAAGCCTTATCTTTATTTTGTCCTATTTCACTTTATTTTATTTTAAACTAATACTTATATAGTACTTGCCATGAATCAGGTATCATTTATAGCATTTTAATGGAATAACCAGTTTAATTTTCTTAACGACTCTAGGAGAAACCGTTACCATTTACAGATGGGGAAACTGAGGTTTGGAAAGGTTGAGTGACTCTCTCAAAATCATACAGCTAGTATAAGCCAGGGCTGCACACAGGCAATCAAGTGCTACAATACTTGAAATCACTATGCAATGCTGCTTTTATAAGGAAAGAGATTAATATGACATATTTTTATTTTCTTACTCTAATTCCTCAGCTTCTGAAAGGTTATGTGAATATATGATACGATTCTATACACCTGAGGAAGGAAACTGTAAAGTGGAAGCTTGACCTTAAAAATATATCTATTGCCATTATAATCATAGATGGAACCTTAAGGATCCACAGGATTAAATTGGTATTTCACAAAAATAAAACAAGAGGATAGATGGATCAGAAGATATATTTTTCTGTTATTCCACAATAGTTTTCACATTGAGATCAGATTAGAAAACCACCAGGACAAATGGCCAAGAATAAAATCCCCCCAAGTGTCTCAGATTCATTCTAGAAGGAAAGTGTGTGACTGCACTCTAAAGATGGGTTTCCTGCCACAGAGGCAGTGCGAGCACTAATGTGAACAGCTCCCAGAAAGCTGCAGCGTAAAAAGAATGATGTCCTGAAATGTAAGCTGCATTTCTCTACAAATATTTTAGTTGAAACCATTCTTATCTTCAGTGTTGACTCTATAGTTGTAACCTTGCCAATAAGACACCACCATTCACTCACTCATTCATTCAATAAACATTTAAAGAGAAGTCCATTCAGAAAACATGGATTTGGATAAATAAGTACAAAGCCATGAGCTAAATCGTTAGTAGAGGCTCTAATATCACAAAGAGCAGCACCTTTTTAAAAATAGGCAATGTGCTTCTGCCTCAATGCGGTGAAACGAGCACATGCTTTATTTCGTCCCCTGACTGAAGCCCCAGTGAAATAAGCATAAATACAAAATTTCCACCAATAAGGCTAACAGGCACCCCACCTACCTAACCCCATGAAAAATTGGACAAAATATATGAAACAACATTGTGCAAGACTTTAGGCATCAGCTAACGAAAAACAGTGGTCCTGGGGAAAAGAAGCCGATGTGATGGTTATGAGCTGCCCACCCGGGGAGAGACTCGAGGCCACAGCACAAAGAGGACAAAGCAAGGTGGAGCCCAGAGAACTCCTGGGTGAGTCCACGGGGGCCTAGGATGACAGTGTTTATAGAGAAGGGCACTGGAGAGGAGAAAGGTCCTCAAAGAGGACAACTTCAGAGATCTCGAAATAGTCCCCCTTGAAACAGACAGCAACAGTCTAAAACTGTGAGCCAAAATAAACCTCTCCTCTAAGTTGTGGGTGTTGAGTAGTTCGTTCCAGCAAGTGCTGAAAAACCCACACACATGAGGAAACTCCTGAGGTTGGGTGGTGGTCATCCATTGTGCTATGTCAACCAGTTACTCCTTTTTCAATTCTTTCTAGTCTACTTACATCCAGAAGAAACCTTAGTTTGCTACCATCATATATTTAATTCCTTTCTCTGTGGTAGTTACTAAATCTCCCTTTGACCAAGGTCCCATTCTCAGACTTCAGGCTCAGAGCATTTTACTAATACATAATTGTTGTGTTTGTATTTGCTTTCATGGTTACTGTCTATTTTATATATGACAAAGGGATTTCAGTCTATGGTCAGCTGGCTCCAGGGCAGAAACCCTCTATAGCAGGAGGGTGTGGCAGAGGAAGGCTGCTCAACTCATGCATCTGGGAAGCAGAGAGTAGCAGGAGAGCCCGAAGAAGAGGCCAGGGACTAGATATAGTGCCCAAGGTCACCCCCCCGACCCACCCAGACAACACAGAAGTGTGCTTTTATTAATCTTCTAGGCATCTCTCGAGTCAATGGAACTGGCAATCGAGATTGACCATCGCAATTTGTAAAGGTGGTTTCCAAATCCTTGAAGTTTTGGGCGACACTGATCTAATCACAGTTCTGTCCTGGCTTAACTTCTTTAGACAGCTCCCGGTAGGACAATGAAACATGAAGGGAAGAGCAGCCTCATTTAGGCCGGACACTGGCAGCATTTCCTGGGTGAGAAACTTTGAATCTGCTCATGGTTTTTAATAATCTCCCAATTAAATGCAACTGTTGTGAGATAGATCCCAATTTAAAGCATACAATAAAGCCTAGAATACAGCCTTGGGAGTTGTGGGCCCAGTTTCTGAATAGTAGATAGCAGGTAAACTGCTGAGCTGGGTTTTTTCCTTCCCAATTATACCTTTAAAAAACCTCGCACAAAGCAAAAAGCCTTCCCACATATAATGAATGCAGTCACCACCTCCACACATACCTTCTTTCAAACTTTGAACCCCTACCCCAGATACATGGATGGAAGAAGCATAACACACCAAAGCTATTCTACCATGCTGGGCAGAGGCAATGGGTTTTAGTAGCAGTTACTATTCCCCCTCCAAGTAAGACTCTTCTGCAAATGTGAATGGCAGAGAGTAGAAGTCATCATGATAGTCTCAGCTCCAAGCCTTAAATTAACATGATTATTTGGAAAAACAACCAGTGTACAATAAGCTTACAATGATAATTGCAGCACATTTACAAGGAAATTTGGGCTAACGAAGAAGATTGAGAAAAATGAACCCAAATAATCAAAGACAATAGGGAAAATACCATAAGTGAAATCAGAAGTCCGTGGTCCAGGAGATGGTGACATATCCAACAGTTATTAAGATCACAGTGCAGGGCACATGCACACACATACTCCCCACATGCATAGTTTCTTCAAATCAGTAAGAAAAACAAGCCAACAGAAGAATGGTCAAAGTGTTCGAAGAAGCAAATCACAGAGAGGAAATACCAACAGCCAATAAACATGACAAGTGGTTCAGTCTCCTTAGTAATAAGAGAAACGTACATTAAAATAAAGAGATGCCATTTTGCATCTATTAAAGCAGTAGACATTTTAATGTCTGATAATGGTAAGAGTTGGTGAGGAAACAAAAACTGCATGCCCTGCAGGTGGGGATAAAATGGAAACCGCCGGTTTAGAAAGCAATTTGATCCTATCTATTAAACTATAAAACTTGCATAGTTTGTGACCTAGCAATTTCACCCGTAGGTATAAACCTAGAGAGGTACTCATGTGTACAAGGAGTCACATACTACAGTGACATTTCCAATAGTAGAAAACTGGAAAAACAAATGCCCCCGAGTAGGAGAAAAGCTAAATAAGCTGCAGCAGAGACTCACCATGAAATAGCATAAGGCAATTAAAACTAATGAAGTAGATATAGATGGATTAATATGAAAAAAGCTTCAAGAAACATTAATGAATAAAAAGCCCGTTGCAGAAAGATATATTCAATATATACCTGTACTGGGGGGTGATCTTTTTTTTTAAATAACGCTCTCTCATTGCTTAATGCAATTGACTGGTATGTACTGTGCTTCAATGTATAAAACATGTTTCATAGGATAAGGACTAAACCGATAATAGTTACTGGAAGGGTAAAGGGTATTGGAGACAAGAAGGAAAATAGGAACTTGTATTGGAGGAGATGTCCAAGGTGACTTTAACTTCTTCATAATGTTGTTTTCAAGGAGTTGGTATTTATGTATTATTTGAATAAATAATACAACAAAAAGTTGAAGAGAATAACACTAATGCAGAGAAGGGGACAGTGAAGTTAGTCTATTGTCTTACTGAATTCCTGAGAACAGCAGCTGTTCTGGGTCCGTGAAGTGGAAGGCTACCCGCATGGGGCTCCCCTCCCCTCTGCAGACCAAGCTCCTGTGACCCCGCGGGGCTGCTGGGGCTGACACTTCCCTCCAGCACCGGATGAGCAAAGGTGGAGAGCTCACTCATAAGACTCAAAGTCACTGTCTAGGAACCCTTGGTAGAAGGGAACGAAGAAAATCACATATACATGGTGTTAAGGTTTAGATCAAGAATGTCCCCCGGATTCTCATGTACTCGGAGGAAGGGCTTCTGGAAGGTGACTGGATTACGGGGGAGTCGTAGCTGACTTGTTAGGAGTGGAGGTCTGGTTGGAAGAGGTGGGTCCCTGAGGGTGACCTGGAAAGATGTAGCCCCCTCCTGAGCTCCTGCCTTCTTGTTCTGCTTCCGGCTGGCGTGCTGTGAGCAGCTTTCTTCAGTAGACCCTTCTACCACGCTGTTTCTGCGTTTCAGCCAACTGACTATGGACTGAAAATGTGAGCCCAAATAAACCTCTCCTTTAAGTTGTGGGTGTCGGGTATTTTGTCCCAGCAATGAAAAAGTGACTAAGACAGATTTTGGTACCAGAAGTGAGGACACTGCTGTGACTACCAGACCATATGGTTTCAGAGCCTTTGGAACTGGCTGACTGGAGGAGATGCTGGCTAGAGATGCAGCTCTACAATGCTGTCAGCTGAGCATGATGGGAAATTCTGATTAGAGTTCAGAAGATCAGAATGCTGATAATAAGGCAGTTAGAAAAGACAAGGCCCAAGAGGTTTCAACTGGGAACAAGGATGCCATTGGCAGTTGGGTCAGAGGCCGTGTGTGTTAGGCTCTGGCAGAACATTTGTCTACATTTGGCTTGTGTCCTGAGACTTTGTTGGCATCTGAAATTAAGGATGGTGGACCAGTTAATCTGACAGAGGACATTTCATGGCAGTCCAAAGTTCAGACTGTGGCATGGGTGCTGCTGGTGGCTTTTAGTCACATCTACACTGAAGATCAGGAGTAAAAAGCCCATCTGAAAAGTTTTCAGTTTCCTCAGAAAAGAAGTGCCAACACTGGAGCAGAGGACAACTTGGTTGCTAAAAAGATTAGCATTAAAAAGAAGCCAAATATTCAGCACCGGGACAATAGGAAAGATGCCTCGAAAGGATATCAGAAATCCACATGACCCCATCTATCACAGGCTCAAGAATGCAAAGGTGTACAACTTGCATTTAAGAAGAGAGCCCCAGGGCACCTTGCTCAAGAAGGGCTACCTAGGGAATTGGTTCCCTGGGATTCTCTCCACAGTGCTCAGTCATCTGGGCACTCAGAGGCCTCTGTGTCCATGATCTGAGAGGCAGGTTGTGGCTACTGCTTGAGTTGGTGGCAGACCTTGGTGTCACCTGCATGGTGCTCATTTCGTGGGCATGCAGAATTCCAGGGGTCAAGGAGGTTTTTCACTCAGACTTCAGAGGAAGGTCTGGGAGGCCAGGCAGTGTGCCCCTGAGATGGCAGTGCACAAAGTGGTGAGAATGAAGCCAGAAGTACAGTGGAGCTCCTAGGGGGTTGGAGAAGCTAGGAACATAGACTGCCTGAGGAAAGCTGTCGGTAGTGAGTGAAGCCACTCAAAGGGAGAGGCCATAAGGGCTGCAACCAGCAATGCTGTAGGGTCAGGGCTGCTCAAGCCCTTTGGGATTCATATCTCCCCACCACCTGCCTCAGGTGCTGGACACAGAAGGAGAGGATTTGATGTTTGTCCTGCTGGGTGGACACGAAGGAGAAGATTTAGTGCTTGTCCTGCTGGGTTTTGGTCCTGTTTTGTTCCTATTCCTTTCTATACACCTATTTCTTTTGGAAGAGAATGTTTATCCTGTGCCATGTGCATGTTGCCATGTGTATCCTATACCTGTGTATGTTGGCAGTGTTTAATTTTCTTTTTTATTTATACAGGGGCCCACAGCTAAGAGTTTGCCTTGAGTCTCAGAGGAGATTTTGGACCTGGACATTTCAGCAATGCTGGAACTGTTAAAACTTCAGTGTATTTTAGAGATGGACTAGATGCATTTTGCATAAAGAGATGGACATGAGTCTTTTGGGGGCCAGGGGTAGAATGTGACAGTTTAGAATGTACCCCCGAATTTGCATGTGTTCGGATGAAGGCTTTCGGAAGGTGAACAGATAATGGGGCGGTGTGGCTGCCCTGGTGTCGGGAGGTGGGGTCTGGCTGGAAGGTGTGGGTCACAGAGGGTGTAACCTAGAAGGGGCTGTCTCTCTCCACAGCTCCTCCCTTCTCTCTCTGCTTCCTGGCTGCCATCATGTGAGTAGGCTTTCTCAGCAGCGCCTTCCCCCAAGCGTTCCTGCATCTGGGCCAGCTGACCATGGATGGAAAACAGGATCCAAAATAGACCTCTCCTTTCAGTTGTGAGTGTGAGGTATTTTGTCCCAGCAATGAGAAAGTGACTAAGATATGCAGTATAAAGAAATCTTCCTTTGCTTCTTCGTTACATTGTTCCATCCAAATACAGCACTTTAGCAGCCAAAATAAAGTCCTCTGATGTGGTGTCATGGTGATAATATCATAAAACAATAAAAAAAATGGCAGTAAGTCTCCAGTTTAAGGTAGAATTATGAGATCTGTGTGCTTCCTTAAGAGCCACAACTTGGTAAAATGCTCAGCTATTAGAAAGGAGAGTCTCTTCCTAAATGGCTCAAAATTCATGCCTTTTTTAATTGCCCAGAATTCATGTCGGTTGTTGTGTGAAAAAAGCTATAAACACACACAATCATAAAAACACACTTAGACATCCTGAACAAAATCGATGCCATATTATTTTAGTTTATTATTCCTCATAGAGTTCACATTGGTCTTCCGACTTTGATATTTATTTATACCAGCAAAACGAAAGAACATAAACGCCACACTTGGGACAACACTAATGCTAGACTTGAGTAGAATACATATAGCATCTGCCTTAATTTTAAAAACTAAAGCAGTCTTTACAAATCAACCTCACATAATATAGGACAAAGCTGAAGGTCACTGTATTATTCATGTAAAAAGGCACTGATAAGGTTCCTTTTAAATGAAGGTTCCTGAGATTTGAAGAACTGTTAGCTTCAGTAAATGGCTTCTTCCTTCTTAACAAGGGGGGGATGATAAACAGTGTAAGAAAGAGCACCCTTTCCACCCCCACCCAGCTTTGTTATTCTCCTCTCTTTGGAACCTCTAAGCTCTTTATTCAAGAGGTCCTCCGCTATTCACAACTTTGCTGCTCTTATGAAAAATTAATGATTGCTTTCTCTTCAACAGAAAACTGCCTTATTTTGCAGAAGATTAACAAAGAGGAGTCAGTGCAGAAGTGAGTCTCTCAGCGGGAGAAGCTTCTCTCACACCAACCATTTATGGCTAGGGGGAAGGAGCCCGTTGGTTCAAGGACAGCAAATAAATAAACGGTGTGCAGCCTGGTACAGGTGGCAGAACAAGGACTACATCCTACACAAAAGGGCTGTGCCAACAAAAGCAGCCTGCGCCCAACAGCAGACTGACCCCCATGCTCTGCTCACTGAATCCTTTATGCCAACACGGGGTGCCACGCTGAGATTGCAAGCTATTGTTGGCAGGCAGGTTTTCTGCTGGGGGCTAACAGGTGAGAGCAGTTACCTCACATGCATTCACAAGGGAAAAATAGAGAGGATGCTTTCTGCTCAGCTGCCAATGCTCAGCAAACACTCCTGAGAACATCACAGCTCCTACTGCACCCTTCTTGAGTGGAGAGCTGAGGTGCAGGGCACGCATGCTTGTTGTAAAATGATTTACCAAGATAGGTGTATGGAACTGCTAAAATTAAATAATTTGGTGCACATCCTGTCATACGTATGCACTGATGTTCACTTTAATATCCTGTTGGAGTCTTCAAAGTAATTTCTGGTGAAATTCCACTTTCATTATTTAAAAGCCTACATTCTTTTATCACTTTACATGCTAACTTCACTCAATATTTCCTGGTTGCACCTCCTTTAGTGGTGAAGAAACTGAAGCCACTGAGAGGTTTTGTCAGCTACCGTCCAGTATATGGATCTGAAACAAGGCCCTGCCCACTCTTGGAGCCCAGCCCTGGATGGGGAGCCGTAGAAAAGCACCCTTGTGCAGCAATCCAGGCAGGCAGTCAGCCAGGGGCTCTGGTAGGACAAATTCTCCCTCACACTTAGAATGGCTATTATAAAAAGGTAAGCGCTAACAAGTATTGGTGAGGGTGTGGAAGGGGAGCCCTCATGCACTGTAGCTGAAAATGTGAATTGTTATAAGCCATTATGGAAAATAGTATGGAAGCGCCTTAGGAAACTAAAAGTAGAACCACCCTGTGACCAAGCATTCCCACTTCTAGGAAGGAATTGAAATGAATATGCTGAAGAGACAGCTGCAGTCCTGTGTTCACTGCGGCACTATCCATAAGGGCCAAGATATGGAAGCAGCCTGTGCCCAAAGCAAATGAGTGGGTAAAGGGAATGTGTACAGACATGCAACAGGATTTGCTTTTATAAAGGGAGAACTCATCCATTTGCAGCAACATGTATGAGCCTATCGGATATTAGGTGAAATAAGCCAGGCACAGAAAGACAAATACTGCATGATCTCACTCATATGTGGAATCTAAAAATGTCACACTTAGAACTGGAGAGCAGAATGGCAGTTACAGAGGCTGGAGCAGTGGAGTGGAAGCGGAAAGGGGTAATGCTGATCAAAGGGCACAACATTCCTCAGGAGGAATAGCTTTGGTGCTGCACTGCACAGAAGGGTGACTGAAATAATAATGCACTGTATATTTAAAAACCAACAAAAGATTACATCTTAAATTTTTATTTTTTACTCTAAAAAATAGCAAGTGCGTAAGGTGAGGGATTTGTAAATTAGTGTGATTTAATCATTCCACCATGTGAATACATATCAAAACATGACACTGTCAATTACACAAAGGATGAAGGCACCACCAACCTGATGCTAAACACACAGAAACGAGTGAATTCTACCAATCCCCTGCCTTGACCTTCACGGCGCATGCGGACTTGTGGGACCACTTGTGAAGGGCCACACTTTTTGAGATGTATGTATTTTTGTGAGGCTTTTTGCTGGCTTTCAAATTGTTTTCTAAGCATCTGGAGTAAGCAAGCACTGAGCTTGGGTGGTTAGAAGTGTGTAATGGAGAATCTATAAAAGACAGTTTGGTATTGATCAGCTGGGCTCAGCAGCATTAGCATCTATTTTTCTGAATCACTAATATCATATGAAATGACAATTAGAGAAGCCAGCTGCTCTTTAACTTGAACATTTTTCAGAGAACACTAATCTACAATGTCTCCTTCATATATAAGAATCTTAAGACATCTAGGGGATAAGGCTGGCAACCTCTGTAGTGTGCTTTTTCTGAGTTGTCCACTGCTTTACAGCCTTCTGACAAGTTAGGACTCATTTCATCTTCTCAGCGAGCCCTTGAGGCTTGCTCTAGCATCAACCCATTTTATAGCTGAGGAAACTGAGAAACAAGGAGTTAAAGTGGCTTGCCTACTGTTTCTACACAGCAGGTGGTAGAACCAGGACTGGAAGCTGGTAAACAGGCTTCAGTCTGCTGTGATTTCAGCCTGAAGAAAGATGTTATTTAAAATAATTTTTAAACGTATGAAATTCATTTTGAGTATAATTTTAGATAGCAGATCCCAATAACTAAAAAAGTCCAGGAAAAAGCACCATGAACAAACACTCTCAAAGAGCAAGCAATGAAAAGCAAAATCAATTCTTGCTTCAAAATCTATTACAAGGCTTTTACCACTGTCAATGTTTTATTATTAGATATCAAAGAATCATTACCACCACAGCAAAACATTTCACAATGACACAAAAATAAACTTTGTCCCTTATGGAAAATGATATAAATAGGCACATGAGAATTTGTTCCTTAGAAGGGGCAATCAACCAACCAATCAGAAAGCCGCACATTTGTTTCATCTCTCTCCTAGAATCTAACACATGAAGACTTAGTAAGACTTGTAGTCAGTTCAACAAGAATGAGAGAAGTCTGCCAGAAGCCACAATTAAAGTTTAAAACTTAAAACTTCTGCAGGACAAATTAAATCCTAAGAAGGTTAAAAGACAAGCTGTAGACCAGGAGTAAATATTTGCAGCATTCCTGGAAAGCAAGATTGTTCACCAGACATTGCTAATAATTCCTACAAATCAATAAGATAAACAATTCAATAGCAAAAGCATAAGTGATATATTCTAGACTATCACAATAAAGCAAATTCAGCTGGCTAATAAACATGAAGGATGTGGAAACTCATTTATGATTATGGGAACACAAATTGAAATCACAATAAGATAGCTATTTCAGATGGGCAAGTTTTTTTGGTGCTGGGGATCAAACTCAGGGCCTTGCGCTTGCAAGTGCTCTACTGCTTAAGCTAAATCTCCAACCCCAGGTGGCCAAAGTTTTTATGTGGGCCAGCATCAGATGTTGGCATAAAGTATGGGAGATGAATGCTTTCACGCACTTCCAGGGGGAGTGCAAATGGCCCAAACAATTGGATGTGTTTTTGAAGTAGTACCTAGTCACATGGAAAATGATCAGATCCCATGATCTTAAAATATCTGCCCAGAGAAATACTTGCACAGATGCACAGGGGATGTACACAAGGACATTTATTGCAGCATGACTTGAAAAAATGAAAAAACTGGACATAACCTAAATATTCATCAGCCAAAGAATGGATAACTTAACTATGGTAAGTTCATATGATGTATCAGAGTTCAAAACAGCAAGAAGTGAAAAAAGTTACAGAACAAAATGTGCTATAAAGTCATTTATATAAAGATTAAAAATACTCCACACAAAAATGTGTTTTTTATGCATATAAAAATATATAAAAGGGACTAGAAAGACACACACCAAGTTCAGAATATTGTTGCTTTCTAAGAAGGGAAAGTACTGTGTTTGGAGGGACAGATAAAGAAGGGGTCTATCAATAATGTGTTATATTTTTTGAAGGAAAATTCATGTTAGGGTTAATCTTGACTGTCAACTTGGATTGAGAAATGCCTAGGAAATTAGTCAAGATCACTTCTGGGTGTGTCTGTGAGGATGTTTCCAGAGACATGGCACGTGGGACACAAAGTGAAGGGAGACCACCCTGAATGTGGCTGGGGGCTTGGATGGAACGACAATGAAACAAGGAAGAAGCTGCCAGTGTAGTCTCAACTCTGTCTTGGCTGTGATAAGGTAAGCAGCTTCCCTCTGCCACATCCTTCTGCCAAGATGTTCTGCAGCATCTCAGGCCCGAAGAAATGGAGTCAGACCATGGACTGAAACGTCTGAAACTATGAGCCAAAATAACTCTTTCCTCCTTTAGTTTATTTTCGCAGGTATTTTTCACAGTGACAGAAAGCTACCGCAATTGACATATCACTTGTATAATTAAAATACTATTGTATACACAGAAAATGATATACATTTTTCATATACATGAGGAAAAATATGCCTTTGATTAAATCTAGATGGTAAAATTGTCCAATTGCTCTTTTCCCACCTTTTATAAAAAATGGGTTTATATATTTTTTAATTTTTTTGGAATAAAAAATATAATTTCAACATCAATAGATGTTTAACTTGCAATTTTCAGCTGATCCTGCTATGTCATGCTCTACCTCTTGTGACTAACTTTATTTTTATCTTCACAAGTATGCTCTTAAATAAGGACAAATTAGAGTCAGAACAATTTGATCCTCTATTTCAACAAAAAGGAACATAATGCATTTGGACAACGTATTCTTTATGGGTTTTTTTGGTCTGAGAATGCTTGGGAATTAGCCATATGCTTCGCAAGTTATGCATGACACTGGAAGATGTCAAGTTCATCGGGTACAGCCATTTCTTAGAATCCCACAAAGATGTACCTTTGGATTTGAAGAACAACTACAACAAAGCCTTACACAACTTCTTGACACTCTGTCAGTCATACCTAAAAAGCACAATAGTATAGTGGCTTAGAGTTGAGCTTTCCACACAGTAATGACATGCTCTTATTTAAACTGAAATAAATTAAAACAGTACAATTACAGGTTGAGTTCCACTTGAACTAGCCCCATTTCAGTTGCGCAAAGCCACTCGTGACTGTAGGGCAGCGGTGGGGAACCTGCGGCATGCCTGCCACAGCGGGCACACAGCGGCCTCTCTGTTAGCGCGTGGGCCAAGTGTATGAGTTCTTTTTTTCTAAACTAAAACCTCAGTATTTGTATATAATTGCGGCGTTGGCACTCTGTAATAAATAAGTGTGTTTTGGTTGCAGTTTGGGCACTCATCTCTAAAAGGTTTGCCATCACTGCTCTAGGGCTACCATACTGAACAGTACAGATGAGGAACATTGCTATCGTTGCCCAAAACTCTGCTGGAATAGTACTGGTCGATAGCATGATACTGGTCCTAACTCTACCACTTACAAACTATTTAGCTATAAACAATTAAAAAAATCTATTTGTGCTTCAATGGCTTCATCTCTAAAATGAGCAAAATCATAAAACTGCCCTTGCTGGATTGTTGCACTGATCAAGTGACTTAATTAGTATATGTAAACCTCATATTAACATAATAAACATCATACAAATAGTAAGCTGTTACTATTATCTTTCAGCTGTGTGATAGCAGGAAAGTACCACGTGACCCTCATCAACTCCTGCGTGCAGAGCCTCGGGATATGGCAGAAGGAGGAGGAGTGCTCTGGGCACTGGGAGAAGGTCCTTGTCCTCCTGTGGGTCAGGTGGTCAGAGTGATTCCGAATGCTCTGAAACACTGGGTCACAGTTTGGTAACCTTTCTGCAGAAGTTAAGAAAGTTAGTATTCACTTACTCCACAGTATTTATTGAGTGCCTATTATGTGGCAGGCACTGCTCTAGACAGTGGGGCTCTATCAGTGATCAAAACAAAGATCCATACCCTTGTGGAATGTATACTCCAGTGAGAACATATAATAAACAAATGGATAATAAGCATTTCACAGCACGATAGAAGGTAATAAGTAGTATGGGAAAATAGAGGAGGCCAAAGGAAAGCTGAGTTGGACACAGGTCAAGCTGCAGTTTTAGAAGGGGTAAGAGTAAAGTTCACCAAGAAGGTGTCATACGAAAGAGGTGAGAGAGTGAGTGTTCCAGATATAAGCGGGAAGCACAGGCTGGGGTGGAAGGTGCAAGGGCCCATAAGCAAGAGAGCAGCAAAGAAGCCATGTGGCCAGAGTGCAGTGGGGAGAGGAGGAGGAGGAGGAAGAGGAGGAAGAGGAAGAAGAAGAGGAAGAGGAGGAGGAGAAGGAGCAGGGGGCTCTGAGAGGTGAGGCGGGTGGGAGGCAGAGTGCAGTAAGACTTTGTCTCTCACTCAGAGAGAGATGGGATCCTTTGGATGATTTTGAGGAGAAGTGTGACATAATCTGACTTAGTTTCAAAGGGTCCTGATGCACTGAGCACAGATCTGAGGGCACCAAGGGTGGATGCAGGAAGGCAGTGATGGGAGCCACTGCAACAGTCCTGTGCGAGTGGTGAGAGGGGCCAGGCCTCGGATTTTGAAGATACACCCTGGCAGATCAGATGTGGCACATGGGAGAGAGCGGGGTGAGACCCTGCAGAAGCTGCTGAAAGCTTACTTGCTGTCTGTATTTAGTACGGTGAACCAGAGCCCAAATCCAAGACTTGTATTTACCACTAAGAAGTAATATTACATTAAGTGAAAACCACAAGGGGGAGGAGGTGTCTATAGTCTGCTCTCATTTCTCTAAGAAAAAGGAGAGGAGTACAAGCATGTACAGTAGACATATCATCTCATATAAAAAGGGAAAGGATAAATCATATTCTAATATTACAGAGAAAGAGAATGAGGGAAAGCTAGACTTCTAATACACCTTGTTTGTAGATATATCTGACTTTGCAACCAGGTAAATATTTTCATAGTAATAAAATTAAAGACAGAATTACTAAAAATGTAAAGCAAAATAAAATAAGTGAAATGAACTAGGTAAACAGTCGGTAGTATAGCCACACACAGAGGAAATATTCCCAGTGATCCTATAACACATTAATTTGACTATACATCCCTAGTGGGATATACCTGAAAGACAAAGAGAAAAAAATAGAATCAATTTAATTACTTTACTGTTGATTTAGTCTTTGTCTAATTATTCTGAGGCAGATTTTGTGTAGTATGAAATAGAGAAAACTGGTAATTACATTGGAATTACTTAGAATTGAGATTTTCATCATAGGAGAAAGGAGATACTTTACAGATATAAGTAAAAACATAGTTACCCTGAATTTGAATTGGACATATCAGAACGTGCAATTTCTTTAAAAAGACACATACACACATTTTCTGTCTTTATTCACTGTAAATAATAACCAATTGAGAAGCAGTAAGTGTGCTTGCTGCCCAGACTGTGACCTTAAACAATATTTCCCATTGAAAGAAACTTGGAAATTCCAAGAGAAATGGCTAACTCCGGGTCTGTGGCAGAAAAAACACAAGATGGAACCTGGAACATACCAGAAAGAAGGAAGCTTCTGAAAGGAATTAGGGTCATGTCAAAAAGTATTTCAAGAATGACTTGACTTTGGTCATTCCATTGACGAAAGACAGAATAATTTAAACATCAATAAATATAACTGCAATCAACATAAAAACACATTCAGTAAGTAACCTCTTAATAATATTAGCGATAAAATAAAAGTAAACACATTCATTCATTTGTTCATTCATTCATCATCTTTGGAAGAT